>SEYY01000263.1:64110-66680 GCA_009176605.1 Armadillidium nasatum
TCACCGGAGGCCACCAACTCCCAAGTGGTGACACGGGAAAGGGTGGATGAGGTGCTATTTTTGAAGCCGCCCCCGGGGCTTCTCCGAGGCTACTGTTAAAGACTCTTTTATTATTATTATTATTATTATTATTTTATTGTTATTATTATTATTATTTTAAAGTGTGTGTGTCTTACAGAAGGTGGAAATGAGCGCGAAAGGGAACGAACCATTGGGCACCGGGATGAGATAGGAAGTACCGTGAACATCCCATATACCCAGTGGGGGGTAATCTCATCACCTCGAGATTGCAACTTTCCTCCCCCATTTATATATATATATATATATATATATATATATATATATATATATATATATATATATATATATATATATATATATATATATATATATATATATATATATATATATATATATATATATATATATATTTAAAAAAATTTTTTTTTTTTTTTTTTTTTTTTTTTTTTAAAATTACGTCAAAACTATGCTTTGTACAGGTGTTAGTTTCATGTGCAAATTTTCAAAGTTGTGCAAACTCCCCTACCCCTCTCACACATTACCCCATTTTTACATTATTCATGATTCTAAAATCAAGCTCAAAGTTTCTCAAATGTAATTTACTCCCAATCTCCTGTTTAGGGCATCCAACATATTCACACACAATCTCACACACGCACACATGCACAAATGTTGTGGAAAAAGAGACATTGGAAATAGAGGAAAGCGGAAATGATGAAGAATTTCTTTCAGAATTTGAAATTTGGGAAAATTCTCAGAATTGTGTATAAACATTTAACAATAATAGCTGACAGATTTCGTGTAAGCTATAGGGCCACTGCTGCTATAGTCAATGCAACATTAAATGATATAGGGATATTGAATGAAAGTAATATGTGGGATAGAAAAAAGTTGAAAGAAAAAGGAAACGTGTTGGGAAAAAGAATGCCGTTAGAATGAAATTAGAAAACACAAAAATTGAATGCAATGAATTTGATGTCAGAAAAGATCAAACAAAAAGAAAATATAGAAATGAATTGGAAGAGCATTATGTTAATTTATAAAAGAACTAGATGATATTTACATGACTAACGTTACACCAAATCCTTCAAGTGTTATTCGAACAGGCAAGCAAGAAAAAGGGTGCATTTGCGTTTCTCCAACGTCTGAAGTTTCTTTATTTTGCAATTCAAAACATAGTTTGCTTTCAACACAACAATCTACTGATCCATCATGATGAAATAACTTCTGAATAATTCTTTGCTATGGGACTACAGTTAACGCTGGAAGAGTTGGTGGAGTTTTGAGACTGATTGGAATATATTTAGAAAGACCGATACAGGTTAATTTGCCTCTTACATGCAGATGAACTTCCATTCAGACATATATTCGAGGCAATTAATGAAGAAGCATTAGGACCAAAAACTTTTAAGGATACCATTAGAAATTAAATTGAAGATGTAATTAAGCTGGAGATAGTTGATTTTGAACTTGTAAACAGCAAACTTAAAAAAATCCCCGAAGATATCGTTAAACAAATTAGCACTGACCAAAAATTTTTGTATGAAATTTGTATTAGTATAAAATCAAGGTTTATATCGCCATCATTAGCCAAAAAATCTCCAGGCCCCCCTCATCATGCCAGATGGTTAACAAAAGCAAACAGGATCTTACAGTTATACGTTTCTACAAAACCTTATCAAAGCTCTTCAAAATATAATAATGAAAGTTTACGTACCAGGGTGGCTTTGGATAAAGTAACATTCAAAGGCAACTAATGATGCACGTAATTTTGATAACTGATGTGCGTACTTAAAGACTTTGATAAAAAACTTGCTATGATTATGGATCATGTACTAGGAAATAACTTGTACTTTGCTCATCCTGAGAATGTATTACTTACAATGTTAACGGACACAAGAAAAGAGATAAGAAATTTAGTTGTTCAACGAACTATTCAAGCTAGAACAAGGAATTCCAATGCAAGAGTTTTTGAACTGTCTAAAACGGACACAAGAAAAGAGATAAGAAATTTAATGCAGATGATTATTCAAAAGCTATTGATTGGGAAAAGGAAACAGTCACCCAGTCCACCTGTAAAGAATATTTATAAATGAGCAATTAACACTTTTGTTTCCATGCCAGAGAATGCAGTAAATGTAGTTCACAGTCACAATAAGAATTGGATATGAAAAAGTCATGAGTGGATTTTGAATATAATATTGTCCAGAAAAGAACTTTGGGAATTTGACAGCAAAAAACACTGACCCAATAACTATTTAGATTATAAAAAAGTAAATGCTAAAAAGTTCACTCATTACTTGTTTTTTGAAATTTATGTTAATAATTTCTTTTATTTTTTTATTATAATATATATATATATATTATATATATATATATATATAATTATATATATATATATATATATATATATATATATAGTGATTGATTGTGGATGTTGGTGTTCCTCAGGGTAGTTGCCTTGGACCTTTTCTTTACAATGTATACACAAATGACGTGTTTAAAATTTTTGATGAATCTAATTGTGAATGTATAATGTATGCAGATGA
>SEYY01000263.1:66780-82357 GCA_009176605.1 Armadillidium nasatum
CTACCGTCCCATTTCTTTAACCTCCGTTCTTTCTAAAGTTTTTGAATCTATCCTTAACAGGAAGATTTAAAAGCATCTCAATTCTTCTAACCTTATCACAGATCGCCAATATGGCTTCCTTAAAAAACGCTCTGCTGGTGGTCTTCTTTCCCTTCTCTCTGACTCTTGGTCCTCCATTCTTCGGCATTTCTTTGAATCTATTGCTGTCGCTCTGGATATATCGAAAGCTTTCGATAGAGTTGAACAAAGCTTTGATTTCCAAACTTCCCTCTTTCGGAATCTTTCCTTCTCTCTGTGATCTTCTATCTGATTTCCTCTCTGGTTGTTCTATGTAGCAGCTGTTGTAGACGGCCACCGTTCATCTTATAAATCTATTAATAGTGGTGTTCCTCAAGGATCTGTCCTATCCCCAACACTTTTTCTGCTTTTCATTAATGACTTTCTCTCTATTACTTCATCTCCTATCCACTTCTATGTCGTTCATACAATTGTTAATGCAATTTATTGTATTAACAATACAATGTATTGTTAATAAAATCACACATCATTACTCTTATCAGTTTGAAAGGCACCCCTCCCAGCAACACTTAATTGACGCAAGGAGGGTGGTCTTGGAGCAACTAACCTCTGATCTATCTCGTTTCCAATGCCTCAAAAACTCAATTCCTCCATCTCTCTATTCGACACAATTTTCCTCACAATTATGATATCTTCTTCGAAAACACTCAACTCAGATCTTCATCTCTCCTTAATATTCTTGGTGTTTCTTTTTCTTGTGATCTTCTTGGAAAGATCACATTACCTCTCTTTCTAATTACGCTTCTAAGAGGTTAGGTGTTCTGAGGCTCCTTCAGTATTTCTTCACTCCATCCCAGTTGCTTGCCCTGTATAGGGGTGTTGTTCGCCCCTGTGTGGAGAACGCCTCACACATTTTCGTAATTTCGTCTTATCAACTCTCCTGCTCTCACTAATTCTCTCCAGTCTCTTTCTGCCCGTCGAGTTGTTGAGTCACTCTCTGTATATACTATCGCTGTTACAATGGACACTGCTGTTTGAACTCTCTCGTCGCATACTTCCTCCATGGGACTCGTCTATCTACACAGTCTCATCCTTTCTCTATCCAACTCTCTGACCCCAGACTTAACAGTTATGCTCAATCTTACATATAATCTACTGGTAAAGTCTGGAACACACTCCTTTCATTTATTTTCCCGACTTCCTATGACTTACACACCTTCAAACGACGTGTATCTGTTTATGTTGGCCTTTAATTTGACCAGGTTTTCGACTTTCCTCCTAACTCTGGTAGAAATTTTATTAGGCCTCTGGCTTTTGCCCACCAGAGGTGAAATAAAACAAAATCATATCTAGTAACTTCTGTAAATTTGCTTTCCGCCTCTTATTCGCTCTAACTGTACTGTAGCTAACCCTAATTTCTAAAATGGCTAATCTATTTAGCCTTTTTTCTCCAATCTACTTCCACCCTGGGAGATTCTATCTTGCCTTATCGTACTTTTCCTCTCAGGTATTCTATGTCCCTATCTGTAATCACACATGATCGGGTGCATACGATTTTCTAGGACGGGCAAAAATATTAGTGTATTTATATATATATATATATATATATATATATATATATATATATATATATATATATATATATATATATATATATAATATATATATATATATATATATATATATATATATATATATATATATATATATTATAGAGGCAAAAATAATGTTAAAAATTTTTAATCCATTTATTCAAATGGTTCTATTATTATTATTATTATTATTATTATTATTATTATTATATATATAAAATATTATTATTTTTATTATTATTTCTATTACTAATATAATAATATACTACTTCTGATTACTAGTCATAGTGGTGGTAGCATTCTCGGTGGTATTTCGGTGGGATGTCTTCCTGTTCCGATTTCACACTTCCCAAAACTATTTATAAATAAAAAGGATACCGACATCAATGGAATGAATTTTCAGCTAAAAGTTGCCCACTTTAAACATTTGCTCTTTGTTTTACTCCAATAAACTTAAATTATCAAGAATTTCCTTTTATCTCTCTCTTTTTGTTTCCTTTCTGTTCCATTTCTGCCCCACCCCCTTCTTCTTCTTCTTCTTCATCTAGAAGAATAATTATTATTATTGATTACTATTACAATTATTATTTCTGGAATTATTATTATAAGAAATAATAATAATAATAAAAAAAAAAAAAAAAAAAAATTATTATTATTATTATTATTATTATTATTATTATTATTATTATTATTTTTATTTTTTTTTTTTTTTTATTTTTTTTTTTTTTTTTTTTTTTTTATTTTTTTTTTTTTTTAGAATTTTCTTCCACTTCCACTTCTAGAATCCTTTTCTATTTCTATTTCTCCTACTTCTACTTCCTCTACTTCTTCAACTATTACTACTACAACTACTATTACTATTGCTTCTTCTTCTATTAATGTTGCAGTACAATATAATATTTTCTGAAAGTGATTTTGTTTTGAAGGTGATTTTGATTTTGATTTTCCAAATCACAGTTTTTGGAGGATTTTGATTTTGAATTTAAAATCTGTTTTGTGCTGATTTTTATTTTGATTTTCAAAATCACCAAATTTAGTGATTTTGCCCATCCCTGTATATATATATATATATATATATATATATATATATATATATATATATATATATATATATATATATATATATATATATATATATATATATATATACCGTATATATTTGTAAAGACTAATGACTGCGATACTTGCTCCTATAACATGTATGTACTTATGCTCCGGTGAATTGTGCAAGGGAGGAAGACAGGAGAGTGTTTTGAGAGAATTTAAATGACTGCTTATGTGGCTTCGAAGCGGGTGTAAATGTATGCTTAATAGGAGATTTAAATGCAAGGATTGGTGTGAACCGGAAAGGAGGGGTGGGGAGCACGTTTGGAGTGAGAGATAGGAATGCAAATGGGGAAAATTTAGTTGAAGTATGCATTTGAGATAGGTTAATAATAGATAATATTTGGTATAATTAAAAGTTGTGTTACAAGTTAACTTGGGTTAGTGTGGTAAATGGCAAAGGTGGCTCAATAGATTATATATATATATATATATATATATATATATATATATATATATATATATATATATATATATATATATATATATATATATATATATATATATATATATATATATATATATATAAGGAAAAATAAGAGACAGGTTACTAGATGTGAATGTGCTTAGAGGGGCAGCAAGAAGAATTTCTGACCTTTATTTGGTTCTGGCTAGAATTAGAGTGAGGGGAGGCTGGAGGAAGATTGGGAACGTAGTGAGAGGAACGAAGATTGTAAATGGAAAGGTTGGAGGAGAGGTAAGTGGGAGAACAGTTTAGAAGAGAGTTAAATTTTTGTTGGGAAGAGGTAAGAAGGAGTATTATTGGAGGATGAGTAGGGCAGGTTTAGGGAGAGTATGGTAAAGGTGTAAGAAATTTGGGAGGGATGAGTAAAAGAAAGGGAAGTGAATGGTGGTGTGAGGAGGTGAAAATCAGTAGAAAAAAGAAAAGAAGGATGCTTTTGTAAAATATCTGGATAGCACAAGATTGGGAAGTTTAGAAAAATAAGAAGAGGATATTCAAGAGAGAAGTAAGAAGAACAAAGGAAAGAGTGCATGAGAACTGGAGTAATAAGGTAATGGAAGAATTTAGAGAAAGGAGCAAGATGTTTTGGAAGGAGGTGAATAAGGTAAGAAATAATGTGGAGGTAATGAGAGGGGGGATAAAGGGAACAGCTGGTGAAATAATACAGATAGAAGGTGAAGTTGGGACAAGATGAAGGTAATACTTTAATAGGCTGCTAAATGTGAGCGAGGCGAGAAGTGAAGATGAAGTGACGAAGGGGGAAAGGGAAAGAATGGTAAGAGGAGTTGAGGGGGGGATTTCAGTAGAAGAAATAGGCTAAGTACTGAGGAAAGTGAAGATTGGTAAATCTTCTGGTTTGGATGAGATAAGTGGAGAGATGATGTTGGAAGGGGGGTGTAATAAAATGGTTGGCAACTTGTTTAATTTATGTTGGGTATTAGGAAAGATGCCTCAAGATTGGCAAGATGCGTGATGGTCTCTTTATATAAAGGAAAGGGTTATAAATTTGTGTGGGAGTTATAGGGGGATTAGTTTGCTGAACATAGTGGGGAAAGTATATGGTAGAATTTTAATGGGAAGGATAGGGATGAATGGGTTGATAAGGGGGATTTAGGGAAGGCAGGGGGTGTACGGATCAAGTTTTCACTTTAAGAATGATCGAAGAGAAAAGTAGAGATAAAGGTAAGGATTTGTATGTGTTTTTTATGGATCTGGAAGAAGCTTATGACAGGGTGGATAGGGGTAAACTTTGAGAGGTTTTGAATGAGTATGAAATTTAGGGGAAGGATATGTAGGGTATAAGGTCATTTTATAGGAATAGCAGGGCATGTGTGAGTGTAAATAGAATGGAAACTGAATTTTTTTATGTAAATAATGGGTTGAGGCATGGTTGTGTAATGTCTCCTGGGTTGTTTAACTTATTTATTGACAAAGTAATGAGATTCGTGAGTGGAAAAATTCTTATTTTTCTTTTAATCTTGGCAATTTTTTTTCAGCTAGGGATCGTTGCAGGAATATTATTCGTCGAGGAAAGTTGCCGTTCACCATACGAAAGTTCTCTTATTGATAAATCTCACTGGCATTTTGGTAAAAACATTTTTAACTACTGTAAATCGGTCTTTAATACTCATAATAATACTTTAATACTTTTATGGTTCTGTTTGCCCTTTGCTCTTTGGCATTTATTTTCCTTTAAGTCACCCTGTACGACTCTGACAATTCTTCTCTACCTCCTCCTTCTATCAGTTGTCTTATTCTTTTACCTATGATTACATTTGATCAGGTGCGTATGGGCTTCTGAAATTTATGAGCGTTAGGAAGGCAAGTGGTCAGGATGGCATTCCTCCTCAAGATCTGAGGGAGAGTGCTTCTAAAGATAGCATCATTTCTCATTCAACTATTATCTGTCTCATTGCTAATACTTTCCCTTTGTTGAAAGCATACATTTGTCCATCCAATTCTGAAGAAAAGTAGCAGCTCTGATCCTTCTAACTAACTTGTATCCTTTCAACGACCTTTGAACCATTCTTAACTCATTTCTTGAATCATGTGGAGTCCCTTTCCCTTCTTTCCTATCATCAACATTGGCATTTGTCACTGGAGGTCAATTAATGATAAACTTAAATACCCCAAGGCTGAGATTTTTATTCTGCCCTTAGGGATCTGGAGAGTTTTATTTGGAAACGCTTGACATATCCAAGACTTTTGTTTGGTTATAAGGTTACGACATGAAGCTCTACTTTCCAAGCTCCCTTTTTTTGTTTCTTCCTTATTTGCTTACTTATGCTTAGCTTTCTTTGTAATCGTTTCAAATTAGCTGTTGCTGATGCGGCAACTTTTTCCTCCTGTTAACAATGGTGTTCCGCAGGATTTAGTCTTATTTTCTGCCCTACTTCTCATTAATGATCTTTTAAGTTACTCAATTAACTCTATCCATTCACACGCTGATAATATGAGGTATTACGATCATATCTAGAGTGGCTCGGGTTTTAACTGTCTTTTTTGATAGGATCGGGTCAAAGGAAAAAAGACATAAACTGTTTTGTATTTTCCAATTTACACGACCCTTTATCTTTGAGACGTACGTTTTTGCTTTGTCACTTCAACGGGGTTCCGGTTGCACAAGGAATGTAGTGTCTGCACTTAAGTTTGTATGGACACTGGCAACTGATTCATGACTGCTCGTTGTGGTGCTTCCATCTGTCCAACCACCACAGTTTTGTGGAATTCTCTTCAACTTTCTATGTTTCCCGCCGAATTTAATCTCCCTTACTTTAAAACTGCATCACTTCTCACCTGCAAAATTTGCGATATGTGGAAATTATACGTGATTTTTACTCTTGATGCTTTCAAAATTATTTTAACATCCCCTCCTCGATTAAAACTCTGCCCGTGAGTAATGGTGATAACTGGAATATATATATATATATATATATATATATATATATATATATATATATATATATATATATATATATATATATATATATATATATATATATATATATATATATATATATATTGATGGCATCCGCATCCGCATCGAGGATGCGGAGCATCCGCACAAAAATCAACATCCGCATCCGCATCCGCATCCGCATTTCTGAAAATTCAACATCCGCATCCGCATCCGCACTTTCAAAAATTCAACATCCGCATCCGCATCCGCATCCGCAATTAGAAAATATGACATCCGATCCATCACTATATATATATATATATATATATATATATATATATATATATATATATATATATATATATATATATATATATATATATATATATATATATATGCGAATTGTAGATCAAGAGTGAGGGTGAAGAGAGAACTATCTGATTGGTTTAGCATAGGAGTGGAATTGAGACAGGGGTTTGTAATATCTCCATGTTATTTAATCTATTGATGAATGGTTTACTTAGAAAAATGGAGAGAGAATGGAAGAGTATTACGTTGAGAAATATGGAGGGTGAATGTGAAGTGAATGTTTTACTTTTTGCAGATGATGCGGCATGTGTTGGTGGCAGAATCTGGAGAAAAGATGAGAATACTTGTGAGAGAGTTTGAAGATAAATGTGCAAACACGAGATTGAAATTCAATCCAGCGAAGAATAAAGTTATGAGGATTGGAGGTGGGGATGAGGAAATGTGGAGGGAGGAATTGGTTTGTAGAAGTGTGAGAATGGAAACTTGAGGAGGTTAATGAATTCAAATATCTAGTAATGTTGGGTGGAAGGTAAGGGTGGGACGGAAAAAGGAATAAAGAACAGAGTGGTAGAAGGAATGAAAGTATTGGGGGGCCTAAGAAAAGTATGGAAGAAAGGAAAAGTTTCGAAAGAAATAAAGATAAGAATGTTTGAATGTATGTGTTCACCTTCTGTATTGTATGTGTGTGAAACATAGACGATAAGCGCTCGGTCGAGAAAAAGTTTCAATGTCTTTGAGATGAAAGATTTGAGAGCGATATATAAATTGAGAAGGATTGATAGGATTTGAAATGAAAGAATAAGGGAGATGTGTAAATGGAAGAAGGGTGTAATTGATAGAGAAGAGGATGATGTGCTAAAATGGTTTGGACATATGTGAAGAATGAAAGAGAACAGAATGGTTGGCAAGGTACGTAGATCCGATGCAGATAGGGGAAGGGTAGGGGGAGGGGAAGGCCGAAGTGGAGATGGATGGATGGAGTGAGAGTGATTTTGATGGAAGGAATTTGAGTTTAGAGGAGGGTAGAAGATTTGTGGAGACAGAGATGGAGGGAGGTGGTGAAAGCGCTGAAAGGTAAGAATAGTTATGTTTGTAAGGGAATTGTGGCGGACACCACCTCACGAAAGTGGAAAATGTAATAGTGAAATATATATATATATATATATATATATATATATATATATATATATATATATATATATATATATATATATATATATATATATATATATATATATATATATATATATATATATATATATATCCGCATCCGCATCCTCATCAAAATTAACATCCGCATCCGCACTTTCGAAAAATTCAACATCCGCATCCGCACCCGCACCCGCACTTTTGAAAATTCAACATCCGCATCCGCATCCGCACTTCTCCAAATCAACATCCGCATCCGCATCCGCAAATTGGAAAATATGACATCCGATCCATCACTTATATATATATATATATATATATATATATATATATATATATATATATTATTTATATATATATATATTTTACCTTTCACCTTTCCAACTCTCGTGGGGTGGTGCCCGTCACAGTTCGTTCACACACACACACATCCACACTCTATCTTCTCTCCCCCTTCACCACTGCTCTCCATCTCACTCTGTCCTCTGCGACTCTCCTACCTTCGTCCACATTTAAATATGTCCCTCACCCTATCCATCCACCTCCACCTTGGCCTTCCCCTCCCCCTTCCTCCCTCTATCTCTGATCTCATCACTCTACCCACCATCCTATTCTCATCCATTCAACACATATGCCCAAACCATCTTAATACACATTCTTCCGCTCTACGCACTATTTCCCTCTTGCATCCACACATCTCTCTCTTATTCTTTCGTTTTTGATCCTATCTACCCTCTTTAACCCACATATAGCCCTCAATCCTTTCATCTCAAAAACTTCTAATCTTTTCCTAATCTGAGCATTCATCACCCATGTCTCACACCCATACATTGCTGGTGGTAGACGCATACTCTCAAACACTCTTACCTTTATTTCCTTTGATATTCTTCCCTTCTTCCAAACTTCTCTCAGTCCCCCCATCACTTTCATTCCCTCCGTCACTCTATTCTTTATTTCCCTCCACTAACATTCCCCGATATTTAAACTCTTCTACCTCCTCAAATTTCTCTCCCCCCACCTCGACACCCTCCCATTCCTCCCCTCTTGCTGCCTCATCCCTATCCCCAATCCTCATCACTTTACTCTTTTTTACTCTTTGACGCACATTCCCCACAAACTCCTTAACCAACATTCTCAGCTTCTCCCCAGATTCCGCAACTAACACCGCATCATCCGCAAACAACAAGACACTTACCTCCCAATCCCTCTCTTCACTTCTCAACCTAATAATGTTCCCTTCCTTCTCCATCCCCTTAACAACACCATCCATTAACACATTAAACAACCACGGAGACATAACACACCCCTGCCTCAGTCCAACTCCCACTTTAAACCATTCAGTCAGTTCCCTCCTCACCCTCACCCTCGCTCTAAAGTTCTGATAAAATGATTTAATTCCATTCAATAATCTACCTCTCACTCCCCCTTCCCTTAAAACCTCAAACAATTTCCTCCTACAAACTCTATCATACGCCTTTTCTAAATCCATAAAGCATACATACCCCACTTTATATTTCTCACTCAATTTTTCACCAATCATTCTCAGTGTAAACACCTGATCCACACATCCCCTACCTTCTCTAAAACCTCCCTGATCCTCCTCCACTCTCTCTCTCTTGTCAATTCTTTCACTTTCGATACTAAAACTCTCCCATAAATTTTCCCTACTACACTCAACAAGCTTATCCCCCTATAATTCTTATACACCAACTTATCCCTCTTCCCTTTATCTATTGGCAATTTGCAAGCATCTTTCCACTCCTGAGGCACTTTTCCCTCTCCCCAACACACATTAAACATTCTCACCAACCAGTCAACTATCACTCCCGCTCCCACCCTTATCATCTCCCCATAAATACTCATTCCTGCTGACTTTCCCTTCTTCACCTTTCCCACAGCTACTTTTACTTCCTCTCTACTAATATTCCCGCCTTCTTCTAATACCATCATCTCATTATTCTCCAGTGAGTGAGTGTGAGTGTGAGTGAGTGAGTGAGTGAGTGAGTGAGTGAGTGAGTGAGTGAGTGAGTGAGTGAGTGAGTGAGTGAGTGAGTGAGTGAGTGAGTGAGTGAGTGAGTGAGTGAGTGAGTGAGTGAGTGAGTGAGTGAGTGAGTGAGTGAGTGAGTGAGTGAGTGAGTGAGTGAGTGAGTGAGTGAGTGAGTGAGTGAGTGAGTGAGTGAGTGAGTGAGTGAGTGAGTGAGTGAGTGAGTGAGTGAGTGTGAGTGAGTGAGTGAGTGAGTGAGTGAGTGAGTGAGTGAGTGAGTGAGTGAGTGAGTGAGTGAGTGAGTGAGTGAGTGAGTGAGTGAGTGAGTGAGTGAGTGAGTGAGTGAGTGAGTGAGTGAGTGAGTGAGTGAGTGAGTGAGTGAGTGAGTGAGTGAGTGAGTGAGTGAGTGAGTTTTTTTTTTTTTTTTTTTCAAATCCTGGTTGGAGTAGAGAAATTTGGAGAGCTCTCTCTTGCGCTTAGACCAGTCCACTTATGATAAACAAGAATACCAGCTCGAGCTTGCTCTGATGAAATCAAAATGGCATCTGCAGTAGACATGGCCAGCCAGCGGATGTTTGCCGTCGGCTGGTGAAACCCTTGGTTCATCCTCGAATGAACCTTCTGACAGGGCTAATAACCCTTTCTGGAGGCGGATTTTGGTTTGATTATATATATATATATATATATATATATATATATATATATATATATATTATATATATATATATATATATATATATATATATATATATATATATATATATATATATATATATATAAATCTCTTTGCAGCCTCTCCACTTGTGCAGACACTTCAGAGTGTATCGGTAATAACTTATTTTGCCTAGCTCCGTCTTTGAAAAATAGTTCTCGTCTCCTTGCAATTTCACGCCGCTTTAGTAAAGAGAGTTCAAAAAAATTTGTGTTATTTTTGGGTGAGCCTGTACAGCTTTATTTCTCTGTCAAAGTTTCGAACTTTATTCCAAAATTTTGGATATTTCCCCAATGGTTGCCATATTTCTTGCAGTTACTTTTGGATTACTTAGTAAAGTTTTCCGGCGCTCTTGGGTTGATGAATTTGGTTCCTTGTGTATATTTGGACGGATATTGGATTTTAGGGGCGTTGATTGAATTATTTTTAGGCCATCATTTTAGCATATTTTTTCGTAAGATTTTACATGTTATTTTATCTGTTTTGGGAACTTTTCTTCTTATAGTTACTATTACTTTAGGTATTTGGAATCTTCTGTAACAATATATGAGAAATTTTTAAGAATGAAAATTTAGTTGCTGTACTAAAACTGGAATAGTTAATTTTTATTTCTTTTTGAACTTAACTAGAGCATCGCAATAGTTACCAAAAACATTTACTTTCTTGTGTATTCACTGAAACTTTAATAAAGTTTTAATTTTAGCTTTAATTTATAATTTTATTCTTTAGCATTAAACTATTGGGTTTAAGATTGTATATTTTCTTTCATGCAATTTTGCACGAATGAATTTGTTAATTATTTTTATTAAAAAAATTTTAAAATGTTTTTTATTTTTATACATTCGTTTCTTGGGATATGAATTGTGGTTTTAGTTCTTATTTCTGCAAATTCTCCTACAGGAATCACGTGGTAATATTTTATTTTGCAGCTTGAATACAATAAACTGTGAGATCTTTAACACAAGCGACCATTCAAGACCGTTTTCTCTTATTAAATGGCAGCATTGAATTAGCCTGAAATAAGAAATCAAACAATCGTTCCTTTTGGGAGTCTGCAATCATTTCCCCTCTGGTTTGATATATATCGTAGGTGAGAAGTGTGGGTCTTCTAGTTCAATAGACATTAAAAAAGGAAGTAACTTTTATGAAGTAGAAGCAACAAGTAACAAGGAAGTGTTTGCGTACCACTTTTGCTGCAGCATTCGTTAATTTCCTTTACCCCCTTTGCTAAGGAAGCTAGAAGAATTTTAGTCATTTGACTATATGTTAATCCATTCTAGTGTTTCGTTACATTTCTTTATTACCATGGATAAGGCCAAAAGGCATCCTCCAGAGTTTTGCGAAAACCACATCGATATTAAATTAAAGCCTGATATGAACTGACATATGGCGTTTGAAAATGTGCAGGTCAAAGAGAATGGAGAAGGTAGAAGAAACCAAAAGAAATAATGAGACTGGAAAGACTAGTCTCATGGGCTCTCCCGCAAAGGAGCATGTATACAATTGATGAGAATCAGAAGTGCCATGTCTGTTGTTGTATCGGTACTGTAAGCAGAGTGAAGCAATGATTCACAGGTCAGAAAGAGATTGGAAAGTCAGTGGGATCAGAATGTAAAGTCGCAAAACCCAAGTCTCGACTAGTTCAAGAAGAGTTATATGAATGAAACTACCCCATATATGTGATGTATATACTCCATGAAAGAACAAACGATATTACTTCAAAGGTCAATCAACACGGATAGTGTGAAAAATTTCTGATGGCGCCCTAAAGCACCCCTTGTTTGGTGAGGGAAACAATGCGATCCTTCGAAGAAAAATTACGATTAAAGGAAATACCATGAATAATGAGGTAGATGAACATTTCGAATTGTGTATTTTCAAAAATATTATATGAAGTTTTTGAGGCATTGAATACAAACGAGCGATTTTTACCCTCGCACGTAAAAGTCATGGTTAAGTGTCCATAAAGTCATATGCCCGTATTATAAATACTTTGCAAAAAAAAAAAAAAAATATTGAATTATCCATTTAAAGAAGAAATATGTTTTAACGATTTAAAAGTTTTTGGTTGTAAAAATTGAATATTTTCATCGTTGTATTAATCAGGGCTTGGGAGTCGTAGTCTGAAGTCGATTGTTTGTATCGACTCAAAATTCTTGGTTTTTTTTCTACAATCCTGTGTCCCATGAAAGTCTATAAAACCTTTAGTAGACTTCTTGCCTTTTTACCAGAGTATATATATATATATATATATATATATATATATATATATATATATATATATATATATATATATATATATATATATATATATATATATATATATATATATATATATATATATATATATATAATATTGTAATAAAAAAGAAAAACAAGAAATAACAGTAAAGTATATATATATATATATATATATATATATATATATATTATATATATATATATATATATATATATATATATATATATATATATATATATATATATATATATATATATATATATATATATATATATATATATATATATATATATTTAGCAATAGATTTGTTCCTAGGGAACCGCAATTTGATAAGGAACAAGAAGACGAACAACGGTGATGAAAGCATTTTAATTTGGATTGGACGTTTCGGGTTTGACTTTACCCATCATCAGCAAAAATTAAAATTCTGGGACAAATAAATACAATTATTATATTAGAACAAAAAATAAAAAAGCTAAAAATAAGTGAAAACACAGTAAAACATAACTCACATAACAAGCAACGAAAAATTAAAACGACTACATCCGAGAAGATTTAAAAACAATGTGAAATAAATGCACAAAGGACAAAGTTAAGAGTATAAAATATGTAGTTGGTTGGTGAAATGTAAAGTAATCAGTAATAATAATAATAATAATAGTAATAATTATAACAATAACGATAATAATGATAAAAATGACAATAATTAAAATAATAACAATGATAATTAGAATAATAACAATAATAATTAAAATAATAAATAATGACTAAAATAATGACAATGACTAAAATAATGACAATGACTAAAATAATAACAATGATTAAAATAATGAAAATGATTAAAATAATGACAAATGATTAAAATAATGACAATGATTAAAATAATGACAATAATAATTAAAATAATGACAACAATAATTAAAATAATGACGATAATTAAAATAATGACAATAATTAAAATAATAACAATAATAATTAAAATACTAGTATTAAAATAATAATAATAATAATAATAATAATAAATAAAAACATTAGATATGGTAAACGTTAAAATAAAAAAAGCGGAATTGAAGACAGGTCTTTATTCAGTTCTGGTTTAAGTTCCCGAATATATAGGCTCTCCAGTATTCTCCTACTCAAGGAATCGTTTGCAGAAGCCAGAATTTCAAATTTCTCCCGCGAGACACTGTGTTTCATATCCAGACTGTGTGTTCGGATAGATGAAGATTCAGGTGTCGTAAGAGGCAAGTTGGTACGATAAGACAGACCCAGGTGCTTCGAGATGCGCAAGTTGAGTTGTAGGCCAGTTTGGCCTATGTAGCGGGCATTGCAGTCCGCACACGTAAATTGGTAAACCAACGACGATCTCAAACCTAGCGGGATAGTGTCTTTAAGTTTAAAAAAATTTGAAATTTTAAAAATATTATATATATATATATATATATATATATATATATATATATATATATATATATATATATATATATATATATATATATATATATATATATATATATATATATATATATATATATACCACATGGATTGATTTCCATGAAGAAATAAAGTACCTTCATAATTTTTCAAACTTTAATCTTTTCCCTATCAGTTTAATTTCAGATTTAGTTAGAAAACTTCTTGATGATGTATATCGCCCAAAATCTCCTCCTATTACTGTACCGAAGCAGAAGATGTATTTAAAAATTCCCTATATTGGCTTAAATACCATCAAAATTATAAATTCATTAAATCCTACACTGCATAAGACTTTTCCGGCCGTACAGTTTATTTTTACACCGGTGAATGGTTTTAAAATTTCAAATTTTTTTAAACTTAAAGACACTATCCCGCTAGGTTTGAGATCGTCGTTGGTTTACCAATTTACGTGTGCGGACTGCAATGCCCGCTACATAGGCCAAACTGGCCTACAACTCAACTTGCGCATCTCGAAGCACCTGGGTCTGTCTTATCGTACCAACTTGCCTCTTACGACACCTGAATCTTCATCTATCCGAACACACAGTCTGGATATGAAACACAGTGTCTCGCGGGAGAAATTTGAAATTCTGGCCTCTGCAAATGATTCCTTGAGTAGGAGAATACTGGAGAGCCTATATATTCGGGAACTTAAACCAGAACTGAATAAAGACCTGTCTTCAATTCCGCTTTTTTTATTTTAACGTTTACCATATCTAATGTTTTTATTTATTATTATTATTATTATTATTATTATTATTATTATTATTATTATTTTAATACTAGTATTTTAATTATTTTTGTTATTATTTTAATTATTGTCATTATTTTATTATCGTCATTATTTTAATTATTGTTGTCATTATTTTAATTATTATTGTCATTATTTTAATTATTATTGTCATTATTTTAATCATTGTCATTATTTTAATCATTGTCATTATTTTAATCATTGTCATTATTTTAATCATTGTCATTATTTTAATCATTGTCATTATTTTAATCATTGTCATTATTTTAATCATTTTCATTATTTTAATCATTGTCATTATTTTAGTCATTGTCATTATTTTAGTCATTGTCATTATTTTAGTCATTGTCATTATTTTAGTCATTGTCATTATTTTAGTCATTATTGTCATTATTTTAATTATTATTGTTATTATTCTAATTATCATTGTTATTATTTTAATTATTGTCATTTTTATCATTATTATCGTTATTGTTATAATTATTACTATTATTATTATTATTACTGATTACTTTATATTTCACCAACCAACTACATATTTTATACTCTTAACTTTGTCCTTTGTGCATTTATTTCACATTGTTTTTAAATCTTCTCGGATGTAGTCGTTTTAATTTTTCGTTGCTTGTTATGTGAGTTATGTTTTACTGTGTTTTCACTTATTTTTTTAATATTTTTAGCTTTTTTATTTTTTTGTTCTAATATAATAATTGTATTTATTTGTCCCAGAATTTTAATTTTTGCTGATGATGGGTAAAGTCAAACCCGAAACGTCCAATCCAAATTAAAATGCTTTCATCACCGTTGTTCGTCTTCTTGTTCCTTATATATATATATATATATATATATATATATATATATATATATATATATATATA
>SEYY01000264.1:5000-12500 GCA_009176605.1 Armadillidium nasatum
AAAGGGGGGCAGTTTATAGTTAGGAACAGAAGAACCATTAAAAGGTGTAAAGTGTGGAAGGACCTAAAAGGAACAGAATAGGGATAAAATTAGGTTAGGTAACATATAACTGCATGGTAGAAAGATTATTGTTGAGATCAGGCTTTAATTTGCGAATATACAGAGATTCAAGAATAAGGAGTGTGACGAAAGAACAGAGAAATATTTAGGAAAAGGAAATGACTAACAGGAAAGAGAGTGATTACGAATATCAGAGAAAGGTGGGAGTATAAAGGAAGAGAAGTGCGAAATGACACACCCTGGTACTCGCAGATGCGAGTACATAGGAGCTGAGTGGTTGAACTAATATAGTCTCTAGAGCACAGAGGACAAGTGAATTTATATACCACATAGGCTGACAAAGTAGGGTGAAGAACAGCATGTAGTGGAAGAAGGAGGAAATTTTAAGGGGTGTGTTGTAACTGAATCTAAAGTCAATTTGGGGAAAATGAGGAGAATAAATTCTAGAAAGATTACTTGTCATTAATGTAGTAGAACAATTGAGAAACGGAAAACTAAAATAGATGTTTTTGAGGGCAGATGGAACTATGCTTTCTGGACGATATTTGTCATTAAGGAAATTAAATATATATTGCGAAATGAAGTTAGGAGGGAATTTATGAGACTCAAAGAGTTTTTGTAGAAATAGAAACTCATGATGAAGAAAATGATATACCAAAAGCACGGTCTAAGAGAGTTGATATAGTATTAGCTTTCCAAGAAAAAGTAGAACTATAAAAGTTGGTGATAGAGGGAGAGAAAGCTGGTTTACGATATACAAAAATATGGAAATAATCAGAAGTGGAAATGATAAGGATGTCTAGGAAAGGGAGAGTAGAATGAAGTAAATGTTCAATAGTAAACTTGATGTCAGAATGTAATGTGTTTATGTAGGTAAGAAAGGAATTAGCTGAATGAACAGAAGGGAATAAGCAAAAAATGTCATCCACGTAACGTTTGTAAAATGAAGGGAAGTATGTAAGGGTTGAAGAAGATAAGCATATACTTTCAAGATATGAAACAAAGAAATTAGCGAGTATGAGACCCAATTGAGAGCCTATAGCTACACCATCAATTGGCTTATATATAGAATCCTTATGCATGAAGTAAGTGTCAGAAGTGGCAAGTGATAAAAGAGTGGAAAATGTGGTGTGATCTAGGTCATGGAAAAGGGAACGGGAGTGAAAAATATGATTAGTGAGAAGGTCAATGGTTTATTGGAGAGGGATATTTATAAATAGGGATTAAATGTCGAATGAACACATAATAGGATGGATAATTGGGGTGGATGGAGTGTGATTGGGATACAAAATTATGAGTTCGAAACTGCATGGCGGGGAGTGAAAGATTCTTTGATGATAGAGACCAAATATTTGGCAAGTTGAAAATTATGCATATTATACTCAGCCAGGACAGGACGAAGGAGGCAGTTAGGATTATGAATTTTCGGGGATCCATAAGGGGATCTTAAAGAAGTACCAGTGAGATATAATTTTTGATATACGGAAGAATCTATGAATGTTGGGGTTGAGAGAGAGTAAGTTACGAATCAGTATGTCTTCAAGTTTTTAAATAAGATCATGTGAAAAGGAGAAACATGAAAATTTGGATAAATCTTGGATGACAGTGTTAATTTTTAGGTCATAGTCACCCTGTTGAATAAGAATATGCCTTTACCTTTATCAGGGGGACAGATAGCCAGATTGGGTTGTTGGGAACTAAGAGATTTTAAAATAATAAAGTCTTCTTTTGTAATAAAAGGATGATAAAATAGTGATTTAGATGATTTAAGATGAGATACAATGATAGTTTTAATTTTAGAGAAAACATCTGGAAAAGATGATTCATGTTTCTGCTGTGTTCTAAGAAAATGGCTAACTTTTCAGCCGCGAGGTGAAATTTATAATACTTATACTTGTAAGACGGGAAAGCAAAATCTAAACTAAGAGAGTGTAGTTCTTCTGGCGAGTTGAAAGGACATGGGAAGATAAAATAGTGATTGCTTGAACAATATTATCCAAAGATGGAGGAGAATCATTGAGTCTCATTGATTGTACTAAGGTATAATTGATGTACAGATCGATGATGATACATTTTAAAAACCATGAAATTTAGAAAGGATAACCTACCATAAAGCTTTCAGTACAATCGTTTGAGTAGAGACAGATGAATAATTGCTAGACGTTGTTTGTATTTGATTGCGGTTGCAAAAAGCTTATCTAAGGTTTCTTTGTACAAATGAGAAGTCTGCAATGATGGACGGTATAATCTGAATTGAAGGAATTTAGGAGCAGTTTGGTTGAACTGACATGCACGTAGAAAGCGAATATCTAGTTGACCCTCCATATATTTGTTGTTAAAATTTTGTTACTGACGATTAGTTTTGAGTAATGCTCTTCCGTATTTGCACTGTATTATGTTGAATATATCATTGCTCCTCTTGAGCCTAATTTTAAGAATATAGAATAATGTAAAAATGTATGAAGCATTATATAAAAATAAATGTTTAAATAATCAGAGGCAAGAAATTTAAAAGATGTCAAACTCTCAAGATTACAATTACTTTATTACGGAAAATTATTATTAAAGTTTCGATCATTATGATGATCATCAGAATTTTCCTGAAAAATATACAATGGCAATACAAAGTTAGATACAATCCTGCTTTGCTCCGGATGATGTTTCTGTGTCTACCGTAAAGGTAGGGGTCATAATCGCTGAAGGGAAGAGAAAGTTCATTCCATCGTCAACTAAATCTTTTTCTCCTCAAAACTTGTGGTTCGATGGTACTTGCTCTCGTGTTATACATGAGAGAGACAGTGCTGATCGTGCACTGAAAAACTCTAATTCTCCTATCACTCTTGCTAATTTTTCAGCTCGGAATCGTTGTAGGAATATTATTTGTGGGACCAAGCTTGCTTTCACCGACAGGAAGTGCGCTGATCTCCTTGATTCTCCTACTGATAAAAATTCCTGGTCTTTAGCCAAAAACATCTACAATAACTTCTGAAAATCTGCCATTCCTCCACTTATTCGTCCTGGCGGCTTAGCTGCTAATATACATTCTGAAAAAGTAAATCTCCTCGTCCTCCTTTTTTCTTCCTATTCAACTCTCAATGATTCCGGCTCTCCTCCTCCTACTCTTTCTCTTCTAAGGAATTCCATGTCATTACCTGTGATTTCACAAGATCAGGTCCATGGGATCTTCAAAACAATGTACGTGAGGAAGATCAGTTGCCCGGATGAAATTCCTCTCGGTGTTCTGAGGGAGTGTGCGTTTAAGCTGGCACCTGTCCTCGTTCAACTCTACTCTCTTTGTCTAATACTGATACTTTTCCTCAATGCTACAAGCTTGCATATGTTCAGCCGATCAAGAAGAAGGGTAACCGCTCAGATACCTCTAGCTATCGTCCAATAGCGCTCACTTGTGTTCTATCTAAAATATTTGAAACTCTCCTTAATTCTCATTTCCTGGACCATTTGCAGTCTCACTCCCTTCTCTCATATCATAATTATATATTTCGACTTTCGAGGTCTACTGGTGGCATACTTTCTGTTATATTGATCTATGGTCTTCTGCTCCTAGGGATTATGGAGAGATTTGTGTGGTTGCGCTCGACATTTCTGAGGGTTTTAACCGGGTGTGGCATGCGTCACTACTCTCCAAGCTTCCTTTCTTTGGGCTTTCTCCTTCTTTTTGCTTATTAATGTCCAGTTTTCTCTCGTATCGTTCCTTATCGGAACTTGTATATGGAGTAACCTCTTCCTCCTTTTCTGTCAATTGTAGTGTTCTTCAAGGTTCTGTTCTATCTCCGATTTTATTCTTACGATTTTTTTCTACATGTATTCTAGAAAAATACTTGTAGAAAAAAGAACAGACGAGTAATACAGCGATGTCTTTGTCCTGATAATCTTTGGAAGAGAGAGTTTTAAATAGTAACGAAAACAGTCTTTGAAAGGTTATTGCTATAGGGCTGATCCGTGATAAGGTTACCTTTGTTGTACCGTTTTTAGATAAAGTCATAAAAACTGCTGCAACTGCAATGAGTCATAGATGTTGTTGTCATTGCTATTTTGCAAGATTGCAGTGTTGCCTGATAGTTATAAATAAAGACAAAATTACAGCTTCCTTCTACGAAAGAATAATAACAATAATAATAATAATAATAATAATAATAATAATAATAATAATAATAATAATAATATAATAATAATAATAATAATAATAATAATAATAATAATAATAATAATAATAATAACAATGGTTAACGTCAAAAATGAAAATGTGTGTGAATAATAATAATAATAATAGTATTAATAATAATAATAATTATTATAATAATAATAATAATAATAATAATAATAATAATAATAATAATAATAATAATAATAATAATAATAATAATAATAATAATAATAATAATAATAAATAATAATATAATAATAATAATAATAATAATAATAATAATAATAATAATAATAATAATAATAATAATAATAATAATAATAATAATAATAATAATAATAATAATAATAATAATAATAATAATAATACTGATATCATCCTAACCAATTCTTGAATACACTTGATTTATGCTTCACCACTAGTTCTTCCAGTTATAAATACACCATTCTCCCTCCTATTGGTAACTCTGACCATATTCTTATAGCTCTTAGTTAAAATACTTTCTTTCTAGTTAAAATGCTCCACCATGCCCTAAACGTACTTTCTGGCACTTTAATCGGGAAATTGGGGGGCAATGCGCCGCTTCTTTACTAACTATCATTAAAGTGAATCTTGCTTTGTCTCGGGGTACGCTTGTCTCTGCTGAAAAGGTAGGGGCCGTATTCCCTGACGGGATGGGCAGATTCATTCAATCTTCAACTAAATCTTTTTCTACTCAAAATCCATGGTTCGATGGCAATTGTCATCTTGCCCTTCGGGAGAGAGACAATGCTTATCATTCTTGCTAATTTTCATTCAGCTCAGAATCGTTGCAGAGATGTTCTTCGACGGACTAAGCGTACTTTCATAAAAAGGAAGTGCGCTGACCTCCATGACTCTCCTACTGATAAATATTTCTGGCCTCTTGTCAAAAATATCTCTAACAACTTCTGTAAATTAGCCTTTCCTCCTCTTATTCGCTCTGATGGTTCTGTAGCTAATACTCCCTCTGAAAAGGATAATCTCTTTGGCTTCCTTTTTTTTATCTAATTCCACCCTGCTCGATTCTGGTATCCCTTCTCCTACTCCTTCTCCTCTCAAGTGTCCCATGTCTGTACCTGAATTTACTTATGATCGAGTGCATGGGATACTGAAATATATGAACGTCAGGAAGACCAGTGGCTCGGATGGCATTCCCCCTCCCGTTCTGAGGGAGTGTGCTTCCTAGTTAGCACCTGTCCTCGTTCAGCTCTACACTCTATGCCTTAATACTAATACTTTTCCTCAATGCTGGAAGCGTGCATTTGTTCAACCTATTCCGAAAAAAACGTAGTCGCTCTGACCCTTCTAACTATTGACCTTTATCTCTCACCAGTGTTCTATCTAAAATTTTTGAAACTCTTCTCAACTCTCATTTCCTGGATCATTTGGAGTTTCATTCTCTTCTTTCTGATCACCAGTATGGCTTTCGACGCTCGAGATCAATTGGTGACATACTCTCTTATCTTAATGATCTATGGTTTTCTGCCAATTATGGATTTCGACGGGCAGAAAGAGGTTGGAGAGAATTAATGATAGCAGGAGAGTTGATAAGACGAAAAGCTCTAGTTTAAACCTTCTCAATGAGAGTTGTATGAGAGGAACCACCACAGATGCGTGACGCATGCTCTATACAGGGGCGAACAAGACCCCTATACAGTACAAGCAACTGGGGTGGATTGAAGAAATACTGAAGGGGCCTCAGAACACCCAACCTCATAGAAGCTTGCTTAGAAAGAGAGGCGATGTGATCTTTCCAAGAAAGATCACGAGAAGAAGAAGCACCAAGAATATTAAGAACAGATGAAGGTCTGAGTTGAGTGTTTTCGAAGAAGATATTATAGTTGTGTGGAAGATTGCGTTGAGTAGAGAGATGGAATAATTGAGTTTTTTTGGCATTGAAAACAACTATGTTCTCTCTACTCCAATTTGATGTACGAGATAGCTCAGAGGTCAGCTGCTCCAAGGCAACCTTCCTTGCGTCTAGCAACTGTTGTTGGGAGGAGCACCTTTCGTTGAAAAGAGTAATGAAGGGTGTAGGAGAGGACAGTGTTGGGGATATGACAGAACCTTGAGGAACACTACTATTAATAGATTTAAAGGAAGAACGGTGGCCGTCTACAATTGCTGATATAGAACTGCCGGAAAGGAAATCAGAGAGAAGGTCACAGAAAGAAGGATAGATACAGGAAGAGGGAAGTTTAGAAATCAAAGCTTTGTGCCAGACTCTATTGAAAGCTTTCAATATGTCTAGCGCAACAGCAAAAGATTCACCAAAATGCCGAAAGGCGGTGGACCAAGAGTCAGAGAGAAGGGAGAGGAGATCACCAGTAGAGCGTTACTTACGAAAGCCATAAAGGCGATCAGAGATAAGATTGGAAGTATTGAGATGTTTCCAAATCTTTCTCTTATGGATAGATTCGAAAACTTTAGAAAAACGAAGGTTAAAGAAATGGGACGATAGTTAGAGGGTTGAGAGGGGTTCCCCTTCTTCGGTACAGGCTGAATGAGCCCACGTTTCCAGCAAGAAGGGAAAGTTGACGTAGAAAGACATAGACGAAAAAGTTTACCAAGGCAGGGTTCAAGCTAGGAAGCACAAGTTTTGAGAACCACAGGAGGGATGCCATCAGGACCGTCCGCCTTCTTAGTGCTAAGCTCAGAGAGAGCAGAAGTGACTTCTTTAGAAGAAATAATAATTCCAGGATAAAAAAGTTTGAGGGGGTTGAAGGAGTAGGAACAGCTCCGGAATCTTATAAGGTTTAATTAGAAGCAAAAGTTTGAGCTAAGAGTTCAGCTTTAGAGGAAGGTAAAACGGAAGTTATACCGTCAGAAGATACAAGAGGAGGGAAAGAGGAAGAAGCAAAATTAGAGTTGACATATTTTGCCAAATGCTAGAAAGAGCGTGAGGAAGCAGAACCAGAAATATTGTATCATTTTAAGCGGATAAAGGAGTTTTTTTTTTTTTTTCTAAGAAAAGATTTTGCACGATTTCGGGATGAAATAAAAGTTGCTTGAAATAGTGGAGTTTGAAGACGACGGTAGTCCCTGAAGGCAGCATCTCTGCGGCGGATAACACGAGAACAAGCAGAGTTAAACCAAGGTTTGTTAGGTTTAGTGGAAGGGAAAGAGTATGGTATGTACGCCTCCATGCCAGAGAGAAGCACCTTAATTATGCGCTCTGCACACTCATAGGGTCCTCCCACAGAAACAGTAATCATTCCATGGAAAATCAGAGAAGTACAACCTCAAGTCAGATT
>SEYY01000264.1:17500-19853 GCA_009176605.1 Armadillidium nasatum
GCAGTAACTGTTCAAAGTGGCCTCCATCTACTTGAACTCAGCATTCTGCACGACGTATACATGCTTCTCTGGCACCTCGTATAACATCAGCACGAAGCCTGACAGATGCTTGGGCCACCTCGATCCAATTTTGTAGCTCTTTAGCTTTCCTGCTGACGTAGAATAAACCATAGACTTCATCCAGCCCCACAGATAGTAACAGGGGATCGTGGTGGCCATTTAACAGGACGGTTGCGCCCTACCCATCGGTGACCATACGTTGTGTTTAAATAACCTGTGACAATATGCGAAAAGTGCGCCGTTGCACTTTCATGAATAAACCACATTCCCTGCCTATTGGCAATCGGAATATGTTGCAGAAGCTCAGGGAGATTATCGTGCAAAAACTGCAGGTAAGAAACTCTTGAAAGCCTAGGTGGCAAAAAGAATGAGCCGACTAAATTGTCGCCTAGAGGACCACACCAGACATTTAATGAAAAGGTATGTTGGTAATATGTAGTAGCAGTGGTATGAGGGTTTTCATCTTCCCAGGTATTGGTGTTTCGATAATTAGTAACCCCATTTCTCGTAAAGCAGGATTCATCGGTAACGAGCAAGAGGCTCAGGAAGTTAGGATCTCGTGTGCATTTTATATATAACAACTGGGAGAAATGTTTGCGCTTGTTATAATAATGTGGTGCAGTTCTTGCACAAGGGTTGCGTGATACGGGTTTTGTTGTTGTTCACCCAATGTTCGCCATATGCTGGTAGAGGACACATCGAAACGAAGAAACAATCTTCTGATGCTAGTACTAGGAGATAACTAAACAGCACCAAGTATTTCTTCTTCAACGTTAGCGGTTCGTCTAATTTTTGTTGACCGGGGTTTACTCGTAGAGGATTTAACGTCCCATTTTCCCTGAGGCGTCTTTCAATGGCCTCAAACAGCCATACGATTTCGTATTCTTTGGTTGGGATATTTTTCACGATATCTTCGGACGGCTACAAAACCATTTTGGTGCACTTCACTATTCGTTAAAAGCATGTATGTTTGTTCAGCAAATGTGAACACATTCGTGGTGTCACTCATGATAGTCCACTAGAATCGACACACACAATTCACTCACTCATATTGTCACAGAACGAGACAATTTGATGAGTAACCTACACCCTCAGAGTCTAATACAGAATGACAGAATTGTACTATCCTTTTTAACAAATGCTAATGCATGCTAATGTTTAGAGAGATACGTCTTTAACATCTGATATCTCGGATATAAACTAATTTTAAACATATGTATATATGACCTTTATTGTTTATATTGTGGTAGAGAACCCATACCTCAAATATTGCTGTGCAATTTCGAAACACCCTGTATATATATATATTATATATATATATATATATATATATATATATATATATATATATATATATATATATATATATTATATATATATATATATATAATATTATATAATTTAATATATATTATATAAAATAATTTATATATATATAATATTATTTTTATATAAGAAATATAAATATAATTAAAATATATATATATGTTTATATATATATATGTATATATATATATATATATATATATATTATATATATATATATATATATATATATATATATATTATATATATATATATATATATATATATATATATATATATATATATATATATATATATATATATATATATATATATATATATATATATATATATATATATATATATATATATATATATATATATATATATTATATATATATATATATATATATATATATATATATATATATATATATATATATATATATATATATATATATATATATATATATATATATATATATATATATATATATATATATATATATATATATATATATATATATATATATATATATATATATATATATATATATATATATATATATATATATATATATATATATATATATATATATATATATATATATATATATATATATATATATATATATATATATATATATATATATATATATATATATATATATATATATATATATATATATATATATATATATATATATATATATATAATATATTATAATTATATATATATATATATATATATATATATGCCTAATTCGAGTGATCGTGGGTTGGGCGTAAACGGGGGCTTTCCATTCCTTTGCTAACGTTCGTGGCCTTCGATCTAATTTAGCGTCTGTTGAACACTACCTCACTACCTCTTTAGTAACCTTTTGCTTCTGTCTGAGACCCAGTTGGACAGGGATTCTTTCTCTTGCAATCTTAATGTCTCTAACTACAACTTTTTTCACAATTTAAGTCTAAATGGTGGAGTCTGTGC
>SEYY01000264.1:19953-57235 GCA_009176605.1 Armadillidium nasatum
ATATATATATATATATATATATATATATATATATATATATATATATATATATATATATATATATATATATATATATATATATATATATATATATTATATATATATATATATATATATATATATGAAGGGGAAGTAGCGCTCCTGAGGCGACGAAGTTACCCTCCATTGGGTATGTGGGCTGTTATGGGTGCTTACCATCTCAGTCGAGTGCCCAATGGTACGAACCATTTCGAGCTCATCTCCACATTCCTCTACAAGTAGTAGGCTCTCCTTTCTCACAAAAAAAAAAAAATCTTTCTGGTTCCTCTCCTTTACGCCCTTTGTGGCATTTTGCAAAAAAAAAAAAAAAAACTCTAACTTTGCTTCTTCCTCTTTCCCTCCTCTAGTACCTTCCGACATCACAACTGCCATTTTACCTTCTTCTAAAGCTAAACTCTTCGCACAAACTTTTACCTCTAATTCAACTTTAGACGATTTCGGAGCTATTCCTCCTCTCTCAACCTAATCCAACTCATTTATGCCTAAAATTTTAATCTCTTCTAAAGATATCATTTCTGCTCTCTCTCTCTCTCTCTCTCTCTCTCTCTCTCTCTCTCTCTCTCTCTCTCTCTCTCTCTCTCTCTCTCTCTCTCTCTCTCTCTTCTCTGAGCTTAACAATAAGAAGGCTTACAGTCCTGACGGTATTCCTCCTGTGGTTCACAGAACTTGTGCTTCTGAGCTTGCACCCTGCCTTGGTAATCTATTTCTTCTTCAGCCTTCCTTTCTTGCTGGAAACTTGCACTCATTCAGCAGAATGAGAAGAAGCAGAATTCATCTCAACCCTCTAACTGCCGTCCCTTTTCTTTATCCTCCGTTTTCTCTAGTTTTCGAAACTATCTTTAAAAACAGGAAGATTTGGGAACACCTCAGTTCTTCTAATCTTATCTCTGATCGCTAAAATGACTTTCTTAAAAAAACGCTCTACTGGTGATCTTCTTTCAATTCTCTCTGACTCTTAATTCTCCGCTCTACGGCATTTCGAGGAATCTTTTGCTGTCGCCCTGGAAATATCGAAAGCCTTCGATAGAGTTTGGCACAAAGCTTTGAATTCTAAACTTCTCTCTTTCGCAATCTATCCTTCTCTCTGTATTCTTCTCCGATTTCTTTCATATCGTTCATTAGCTGTTGTTGTATTCGGCCACCGTTCTTCCTTTAAATCTATTAAAAGTGCTTTTCCTCAGGGTTCTGTCTTATCCCAACACTTTTTCTACATTTCATTAATGACCATCTCTCTATTACCTTATCACCTATCCACTCCTATGCTGATGACTCCACTCTTCATTACTCATTTCAGTTTGAAAGACGCCCCTCCAAGCAACAGTTATTTGATGCTAAAAGGTGGCCTTGGAGCAACTAACCTCTGATCTCTCACGTATTTCAAATTGGGGAGGAGAACACATGGTTGTTTTCAATGCCTCAAAAGCTCAATTCCAACATTTTTCTACTCTACACAACCTTCCACTCAGCTATAACATCTTTTACGAAAACACACAACTCAAGCCTTCTTCTGTCCTTAATATTCTCTGTGTTTCTTTTTGTCATGATCTTTTTAAGGTTCACATTACTTCTGTTTCTAAGCAATCTTCTAAGATTTTGGGTGTTCTGAACCTTCTTTTAAAGTTCTTCACCCTCCTCCAAGTTGCTTTTCCTTTGTAGGGATGATATTCGCCCCTGTTTGGAGTACGCCTCACACATCTAGGGGGGTTCCAGTCATACAGCTATCCTTGAGGGCTTTTCGTCTTATCAACTCTCCTGCTTTCACAAATTCTGTCCAATCTCTTTTTGTCCGTCGAGCTGCTGCGTCACTCTCTCTATACTATGGCTATTACAACTGACACTACTCTTCTGACCTCTCCCTTCTCATACTTCCTCCATTGGGAAGGGATCGTGCGACACGCATTTCTACACAGTCTCATCCTTTCTCTGTCAAACTCTCCGATCCCAGACTTAACCGCTATGCTCAATCTTACATGTACTCTATTGGTCTGGAACTCACTCTTTTTAATTGTTTTCCCAACTTCCTTTGATTTGCACACTTTAAAGAGACGTATATCGGGATATGTCGGCGCTTAACAATCGGGTTCCGGTGTTTCTCCAACTGTGAATCAAATTGGTAGGCCTCTGGCTATTGCTCACCAGAGAAGATATATATATATATATATATATATATATATATATATATATATATATATATATATATATATATATATATATATATATATATATATATATATATATATATATATATATATATATATATATATATATATATATATATATATATATATATATATATATATATACAATATTTTCAGGTACTTTTATCAAAGGAGAAGACATGAAGATATTATATACATTTAAGGCTATCATAAATGTCCCCTGTCGTTTTGATCTTCGAAAATATCCATTTGGAAAGCAATCTTGTAATATTGCCATTTGGATTGATAATGTCGAAGATAACTCTAATTACGAATTTGTTTATGAGGGAAGAGTAAATAAAATTGAAGAATTAATTTACAATGGTAGTAAAGATCTTGAGGAATATAGTTTTGTTAGCGCTAATCACATGGTAGATGAATCAGGAGCTATCTTAATAACTATCAATTTGAAAAATTTATATGGGTTCCACATGCTTAATAGTTTCGTGCCTAGTGTTCTAATTTGCATCATCTCATATTGTACTCTGGTTTTCCCAATAACATATTTCAGTGACAGGGTAATGGTCTCCTTGACGGCTCTTCTTGTTCTTGCAGCTCTCTTTTCACAATCGAGTAATACTTCCGTTAAAACTTCTTATTTCAAGCTTTTAGATATATGGTATGTTGTTTTGATTTTTTATAGCTTCATGATCGTAATATTCAATACATGGTTGAATAAATATATTTCGATAGAGAAGAGGAAAGAGAAAGAAAACATGCTTAATTTCAAAGATGATAATAATGAATTTGAATGGAAATTTCAATGGAAAAAGAAATTAGTCTTTTACAATTTCATGGCCATTCTATTCTTCTCCTTGTTTTATGTTTTGTTTATTTTCTTATTTTGTTTGGCTGCAGTAGAAATTATTTAAATTTTATATTCATTAATCGAAGAAAAGGCAAGATTCTAACATATTTTCATTATCACATTCCTAACAAATAATTTCACTTCTACATAATTGTTTCTTAAGATAATAAAGAAAAGGGGTAATGATAAGCATTTAACCAGAAAATAAATAAAGCAATTCTTTGAGAAGATATTGAACCCACTCAACTTTCTCCTTTAACCTTCGTGCTATTATGTTGTATGTGTGTGTGTCCTAAACAATTATTATAAGACTTAAGTTATAAAATTACATGTTCTTTAATTAATAAAAATAATCAACTTTCTTTCATATATATATATATATATATATATATATTATATATATATATATATATATATATATATATATATATATATATATATATATATATATATATATATATGTATATATATGTGTAAGATTATTAGATTTCTATTTGATTTGAATAAGTTAATGATGTAACAGGCAAGTCTTGTGACCCACAAACATGAAGCATTCAAAAACGTATATGATTAACCTATATATATATATATATATATATATATATATATATATATATATATATATATATATATATATATATATATATATATATATATATATATATATATATATATATATATATATATATATATATATATATATATATATATATAGGTATATTTCTGAATAATTACTAGTGAGTGGCTTTAAAGCTTTTAAGAGATATTTTTACTGCTGCATTTAAATTTCAATAAAAATAAAAAAATAAAAATGATCCACAGTAAAACATTTTTTCATTTTTATCCTAACTTTATAAAAGTTTAATGGTTTTTTTTTTTTTTTTTTTTTTTTTTTTTTATTTTTTATGAAAGAAATCTTAAAAGAATTTTGAGTTCTTTTTATTTTTTTATCTTTTTTTAATATAATAAATATTATAATGCACTTCTTTTTAATGTTTTTTATAGCCTTATTTTAAGAGTTTTGAATTTATTTATTTATATTTTTAATAAAACTTACTTAAATTAAGAAGAGAGAAATGTTTTGCATAAACTGAATGCAAAAACTATATATATATATATATATATATATATATATATATATATATATATATATATATATATATATATATATATATATATATATATATATATATATATATATATATATATATATATAAAGTTGGAGAAAAGAAATTTGAGTAGTTCTCTCTTGCGCTTAGCTCCGCCCTCTTATGCGTAATAAGTACACCAGCGGGGTGCTTGCTGCTGATGGAATCAAAATCGGCACCCACAATAGGCCTGACCAGCCATAAGAAGTGTGCGGTCGGGCCGTGAAACCTTTGTTTCATCCTCGGATTAACCTACTGAAAGGGGTAATAACCCTTCCTGGGGGTGGATTTTGATTTTGACATAACACGGAATTTCACTTTTAAATCATAAATTTTGTAACCAAGAATTAATGATTTCATGTGTAAGAAACCGGAGCCGGATAGTCTTGAATTATTGAAGTCGGAGGCTGAGACGTATTATTTTAAAATGACGGAGCCGAAAGCGGACCTGGGTAATTTGGAAATGATAGAGTCAGAACCTCAAATTTATTTACCATCCACTCAGCCCTGACCCTTCTGCGAATCCTCTTTGGCGCATCCCTTCGAAGACAAAAAAGCTTTATCAATTGAACCTCAGAAACTTTCCTACATCAAAATATATATATATTATATATATATATATATATATATATATATATATATATATATATATATATATATATATATATATATATATATATATATATATATATATATATATATATATATATATATATATATATACCAGTTTATTTCACACAGGTGCTTCTATGGATTAATTACAGAGAAGCCAGAAAAGAATTTGAGGTATGTTTACAAATATTATTATTATACTTTAAAAAATATTCATTTGGAACCAGTTTAGAACAACAGGTATATATATATATATATATATATATATATATATATATATATATATATATATATATATATATATATATATATATATATATATATATATATATATATATATATATATATATATATATATATATATATATATATATATATATATATATATATATATATATATATATATATATATATATATATATATATATATATATATATATATATATATATATATATATATATATATATATATATATATATATATATATATATATATATATATATATATATTTATTTATTTATTATAAAAAGTTCACATCTCACGGGCATTGCCCTATTCGAGGAAAGGAACTTTTCTAGGTAGTATATACCTAGGATTCCCAAGAAATCGAACCGGCGCCCTCAAGCACGTGAGTCATATATATATATATATATATATATATATATATATATATATATATATATATATATATATATATATATATATATATATATATATATATATATATATATATATATATATATATATATATATATATATATATTAGATTTATTCTTAACGTAAAGTTTAAAATATTCATGTTTCACTAATTTGTTTTTGGAAATGTGTAAGTTTGTGCTGAGCCATTTAAAATTCACGTAAAGATGAATTTATTGGCCCAAAAAATGCTTGGAAAGAGAGATACGTAGAATGAAGACTTTAAAAAAGCCACCTTGTACTTCATATTGAATTTAACTTGTGATCGCGGAGTGATATTTGAACTAGCGTGTCAAACTGCGAAAACGTTTTATTTTTTTTTCACTCGGGATTTTCAATGAATGAATTATTTTTCTTTGTGAAAGTGACTATTTTTTCGATCATACGCCTAAATTTCGTTATTGAATACTTCGTTGATTTTGACTATTTCATTAATTGTTTTGCAGTAACTTCGTTAAACATTTTGAAAATTTGAACTTCATTTCGACCTTTAGGATAAAATTTAAGATAGGCATTTTTTTTTTCTTCGCTGGAGATGAAACTTTTATCGTATATACCGAATATATCGTCTGGGCGTATATCAAAAATTTGATGCACCGACTGCAATGCAATATTGATGGCTGTCTGTAATTACAACTAATATTTTGAAGCTTCGAAGAGAAGTACATTTTCGACCTCGTATTATAGAAGAAGCAAACTTCTTCAAAACTAACGAAAGTACAATTTGGCCAAACATCTAATATTAGGTTAGTTCTAATTTATGTACTTCTTTTTCGGAACTTTGGGCTGATTTTGCATCAGAAAATTTGTTCAATATTCATGTAACACATTTATATGAAAACCAAATTTTTTATCGGACCATTGCTATATTGGAAAGTGCTGGCTATTTCTTTTACGCCTTGAATTGAATTTACATCTTACGCATTTCCAATAATATATATAGGGAATATCTCCAGCTAAACGTGCCAAAAAGCGGTTACTGCAGCAACATTGTCACATGCCCTAAAATCTTGCGAGAGAGATTTTCTACTTTGCAGAGTTGCTTTTCCTCTCTTTGCAAAAGCATATGTAATATACTTTTCCGCTTGTTTTTGAAAAACCGAAATTGATTGTGATAGTTTCTTCTTTAGGTCTTGTTGCCATCTTGCGTTTCATCATTCATTGTGCCTTACCTATGACAATCGTTCTTTTATCGAATTCTTTTCCTCTTGAGGTTGTTCATTTGGGGTAGTGACGTCACAATCTTTGAATTGCAACTAGGGGATATTTACTCTGTAATTACTTAAATATTTTATTCGCTTTTATTCAATTTTATTTAAAATTGCTTCTTTCTTTCATTTATGTGACTTCTTTTAATTTAAAACTTTTTTTTTTACACATCACCACCACTCACGGGCAGAGTCCTATTCAAGGAGGGGGTGCTAGAGCAATAGAAGAGATAAAACAACCCACAAGCCCCACCTAACGCAAATTTTGTAGATGAACACAAACGTGGGCTTTAAAGTGATTGAGTTAAATTCAGCAGGAAACAGAGAAGATGGGAGAGAATTCCACAAAACAGAGGTAGCTGTAAAAAAGAAGGCACAACAGCGGACAAGCCTGGAGTTGCCTATGTACACAAAATTTATGAATGGATAGTTCCCTCGAGCATTTGCCGCTGTAGTACCTATAGAAAAGAGATATGGCACCAACTTCACGTCGCATGGATAAAAGGTCAAGTGGATTTGTAAGAGCAGAACAGTTTAAAAGTATTTTAGCCTTTGACTCAACCCTATCCAAAAGACTAGTGAAACCTGAGCCACCCCTGATATGAGAGCAGTTCTCCATACAAGGGCGGATGAAGCCCTTGTATAACTGAAGTAACTGCGAAGAAGAAAAAAATCTCGCAGCCTAAACAGAACTCCCAGCTTCTTTGAGGCCGCCTTAGCAAATATTGTGATGTGAGGTTTCCAAGACATTTTTTTATGTAAAGGCCAAGAATATTTATTTTGTCAACAGGAGAAACGGGAGAACCATCGAAAGAAATAGAAAAAGTTAGGAGGTGTCTTTGAGAGAGAGATTTTTAGAAGTTGAGTTTTAAAAAAGTTGAATTTCACAAGGTTGAGACGACCCCACTGGGAAATTCTATCCAGATCTGCAAGAATAGAATCGAAAAGATGAAGACAAAAGGCAACTCTAGATGCAAAGGATGGAGAAGATTTGAAATGAGTAGAAGAATGGAGGGTCGAGTCATCGGCATAAGAATGGACAGGGTTAGACGAGCAATGAAAAGAAAGAATAGAGTGGGAGACAAGACAGAACCCTGAAGAACACCACTATTGACAAAGAAAGGAAGAAGTCTTCCCATCAACAACAGCCGAAAGGGAATGATTAGAAAGAAAGCTAGACATAAGTAAGCAAAGTGAAGGAGGAAACCCAAAGGAAGGAGCTTAGAGAGCAGTGACGCATGGCACACACGCTCAAATACCTTAGATATGTCAAGCGCCACCAAACATGTTTCCCTATGGTCCCTATGGGCTGAAGACCATAAATCTGTAAGATAGAAAAGTATATCAACAGTAGACCTCAAACGCCGAAAGTCATTCTGATGATCAGAAAGAAGAGAGTGAGAAACCAGATGATCAAAGAAATGAAATGATCTTAGACAGAATACAAGTGAGAGCTATAGGGCGATATTTATAAGGATCAGAGCGGCTTCCTTTTTTTCGGAATAGGTTGTACTAATTCGCGCTTCCAACACTAAGGAAAAGTACTAGTACTGAGACAGAGAAAGAAAAGTTGAACGAGGGATGGAGTTAGCTCAGAGGCACACTCCCTTAAAACTCGGGGAGGAATGCCATCCGGGCCGCTTGCCTTCCTAACGTTCATAGATTTCAGAAGCCCATGCACCTGATCAAATGTAATCACAGGTAAAAGCATGAGACATCTTAGAGCAGAAGGAGTAGGAAGAGGGTTGCCGGAGTCGTCCAGGGTAGAATTTGAAGAGAACAGCAGACCGAAGAGATTAGTCTTTTCAGTTGGAGTGTTAGCAACAGAACCATCAGAGCGAATAAGAGGAGGAAATAAGATTTACAAAAGTTGTTAGAGATGTTTTTGTCAAGAAGCCTGAAAGATTTATCAGTAGGAGAATTTAAGAGCTCAGCACACCTTCTTTTAGCGAAAGCCTGCTTTGCCCTTCGAAGAATATCCCTGCAATGACTCCGAGCAGAATGAAAACTAGCAAAAGTGATAGGAGAAGGAGAATTTTTCCCCTCTCCATACACGATGTCTATAGTCTGAATAGCGCGAGAGCAAGCGCGATCGAACCATAGATTTTGAGGAAAGAAAGATTTTGACGAAGAAGGGATGAACCTGCCCATTCCATCAACGATTACAGCCCCCACCTTATAGGCAGAGACCGAATCATTCTCAGAGACAAAGCAGTCCATCTAACAATAGTTAGCATAAAAGCAACTAAAAGCACCCCATCAGCCCGATCAAATTGCCAGAAGATACACCTAGGGCAGGGTGGAGCATATGTAGTCAGATTTACTAATAGGTGCAAAGTGTGCATTTATAGAGAGAAGTCAAGAGTGTTTAAGAATTGGTTAAATCGATCCGGAATGTGTGCTGGTTCTTTAATCAGTTGCTCCAGATCGTTGAGAATACTGAATGATTCGGCCTACTCACCTCCTGGATCAGTATGGGAGGACCCTAATCTTTCAGTGCTGTGTACATTGAAATCCCCTACTTAGAGGACCTCAGTATTTGGATGTGAAGATGAAACAGTCTCTTAAGTAGTAGTTAGGTATTCAAAAAATGTAGAAAATCTGTTCTATTGGGAGAACAGAAGCAGGCTTGATATTCATTCATTTTATTTCTTTTGCCTCAGAAACCCTAAACCACAACCTGAAGCACACACACACACGCACACTATGTATTATCCATGAAGCGTAAAGAAATTAAAAGTAAATGCCAGGAAATCGGAAGGCCTGGTTTCGGTCCCTTCTCATTAAAGAAGAGAGGTGAGGGGGGGACGGAGCTCTTCCGAGCAAATCAACTTATCTCTTCATTTATTTGAAGTGGGCAAAAATAGCCCAGAAATCCTCCCCTACTGAGCTGTCAGAGGAATTTCAAATTCCTCCCAGTTCAAAGAACGAACCATGGAAAAAAGTAAAACACCATACAATCGTTAAGATGCTAAAAGAAGTACGTAGTCGGAGTGGGAGAAGATGGAGATCTTTTGGTGTGTTACCTATGCCAGGCTTGGAGTATTCCCGAGAAGAGACACTGGTAAGAGAGTGAGACAGATAATGCTTGAAAGGGAGATAATAGATAGAGAAAAGATAGAAAATATACCCAATATGAGATTCAGCAGTCTCACCACTAACATTAAAATTGGAAAAACAAGCATAACGAAGGAACAAATGCGGCAAATAGAGTCGGAAGTTGAGGAATATATTGAGTCAAGTATACAAAGCCTAATTAATGATAGTAGTGATGAAGAGGAGAAGTAGACACTATCATGAAACTTCTACCTAATGGAAAGTTACTATATCGGTGAGCTTATCCAACAAGGGAAAATAAAAATGAACTGTGGAAATATGTGGTTGAAAATAAAGAGTTCAAGGCCAACTTACATGAATTACAGATTTAGAGAAAAATATAAGAATGTACATAGAAAAGAAATGATAAAACAAAACAGTATATACTTAATTTTGTAAAAGAACGTAAAGATACGGGCAAGCGTAAGAAAAAATCCACCTTACCAACTAAAGATCTTGAAAATATAAAAGTACAAGCAAAACACACTGTTGAAAATGAAATGGAAATGACAATGGAATTAGTAGAAAATATAAAACAAAATGCACGAGAGCATACGTTTAAAAGAAGAAAAGAAAGGCAATAACCCAAATACGCATTTGAAGAAAGCTCCAATGGAAGCGGAAAGGAAAGTGAAAAAAGTGTGAGAGACACAACAAAGAAAGAAAAGTATGAAGAAATAGATGAAGACTGAAATAAAGAAACAAAATTTAGAAAAAAATGAGATCATAGAAGTTTCTATAATAGATGAAGAGTTCGTAGAACGTTAAGTGCCAGAAGCCAAAGAAGTAATGGTAGAAAATGAAGTTGAAACTGTTGAAGACGAATCAGATGTGGAACTTAATGAAGTGGAGCTCATTAGATGATGAAAGTTCTGAACAGAAAGAGAGCAGGGGAAATTTCAAAGTACAGAGACGAAGATCTTATCCTAGGATTAGAAGGTAGATGCAGAGTAAGGAAAATTTACAATTGGTTTCAAATGGAAAAATACTATATAAGAGTTGCAAACATGGTATTACCAAGAGTAATTCCAGCAAATTTTCAACTGACGAAAATAAATAGGCTATAATATGAAGTTGCAACAGTAGTGGTAGATTTTATAGAAATCAAAGTGACTAAACTCAGAAAAAAAAATGGAAGAAAATAAGGACGAAAAGTACTACCCTGGAAGCATAGATTACAAAAAGAATTAAATAAATTGAGACAAGTGATGTCCAAAATAGAAGCATATAGAAGAGGCGTAATAACATCGCAACATACCATTAGAAGGGCTCAAAATATATTAAGAAGAGAAAATACAGAACCAAGAAACCAAAAAACATAAGCGATGGCAAGTAGGAGAATGCTAGTAACAGCAAAAGCAAATAAGATAAAAAGATATGAAAAGACAGAAAAAAAAACAGCAGAATCACCATAGAAAAGAAAAGAAATTGCATAATTGCTACGCGGGAACACCATCAAGGTGACAAACCCTCCTAAGAAAAAAGAAGTAGAAAGGATTTGGAAAGGGATTTAGGAAGATGAAAAAACAAGACAACAACCAAGCTGAATGGAAAGTACAGATAATGAATAACCAGTATATAAATAATATAAAACAAATGGAACACTCTGTGTTTTTAAACAAGGGTAAAAAAATTTCATTAAAGGTGGTAGTAACTGGAAAGTACCAGGCCCAGATAGAGTACAGAATGTATAGTTGAAGAAGGTAATAGCACTGATGGAACCACTTACTAAAAGTTATAATAGGATTATGAATGGAGTAGAAGTAATACCACAATGACTAACAACAGGGGAGACAGTACTGATTCTGATAAGCGAAGAAACACAGAACCCCGAAAAGTACAATATGCCAACCAACCATGTACAAAATGCTCACAGGTGTACAAACAAAAAATATACAAGAACACATTGTTAGATACAATAACATAAGTGAAGAATTAAAAGGATGTTGTAAGGATAGTTACGGGACAAAAGATCAGCTACTGATCAATAAAATGATAATGGAAAATAGTAAGAAGGCACAAAAAAATCTTAGCATGGCTTGGATAGATTACGGAAAGGCATACGATATCTTACCACATAGCTGGATTATGTAAACTTTAAAAATATATAAAATCACCCCAGAGATTCAAAGATTTGTAAAAAATTTAATGAGAAGGTGGAAAGTGAACATTAACTTCATCATGAAAAATCATTATCTTAAATCATTAACTTACATCATTATAATAAATAACATCAAAATAAAAGGGAATATTTCAAGGGGATTCCATCTCCCCACTTATTTTTGTTTTCGCTATAAACCCTCTCAGTGTATTAATAAATGAATTAGGAAACGGATGTAGAGTTAACCGTAGGAATGAAAAGAAGCCCAAAATCATATCTTATTATTATTGTATGCCCCCAACAAAGAAGAAATCGTCAAGCAGATAAGAACCATGAAAGAATTTTCAAATGATATTTGAATGAATTTCGGATTAGATAAATGTGCTTTCCTTGTGATAAGAGAAAGGTAGAAGAACAGAAACAGAGAATATAATAGTTAATGGAGATGAGATAAAAAAATGAACCAGAGCAAGAACGAACTTTCAAGTATTTTGGAATTGAGGAATCAGAAAAAATAGACTTAATAATGAAAGGAAAGTTAAAAACAGAATATAAAAGAAGATTAAAATTAATATTGAAAACAGAGCTGAAACCAAAGAATGAAAAAAAGCCATAAGACCCTCGCTATACCGGTGATGTCATATAGTTTTGGAGCAATAGACTGGATGCAAGAAGATTAAAATAACTTAGATGTAATGACGAGAAAGATGATTCACGCTCATAAATTAACATACAAAAATCAGTGCGTATCGAGAATCCATGCAGCTAGAGAGAATGGAGGAATGGGAGTACCACTGATAGATACAATCTATAAATCTGAAATAATTGGAATAAAAAAATACTTAGAAGGGAAGAAATACAAATTCTTGAAATGGGTACAGAGTTATGAAAGAATGAAACCTAGCTCAACATAAAAAAAAAAAACATGAAGGAAGGAATGAAGAAACCCTAAAGAAGAGTATAAATTACATCAAAGACAGATATAAAGAGAGAAGAGACCATGAGAACATAGAACAGTGGAAAAGCCATACTTTTGCAAAACAACACAAGCAAATACTAGATGAAATATTTATAGACACTTATAGATCAAATGAAGTATTCATTAACGATTGGTTAAGAGACAATGACGAAAGAACCATATTAGCAGCACAAGATCAAGCACCAAGAACCAACTGGTTCAGGAAGCACATCGAAGGGGAAAATGTATCGGACAAATGCCGAATGTGCAAGAACTGGCCATAATCAGTAATCCATATATTGAATGGATGTCAGATACTGCTGGAGAGAGGGTTATACACTGAAAGACCCAACAATATATGTAGACTAATGCACTACAGATTCTGCCAAAAATAACTATTGGGAACTTAGCCTGAACAGCATTGAAGGAAATAATAGTGTTTTACTTCTATATGAGTATAATATATCCACATCAATACATGTAAACCAATAATAAACCGGACCTAATCATTCATGATAAAACAAAATAAGTTTTGGATTGTAGAAGTAAAAGTACCATCGGATGGAGGAGTATCGGCATATGAGAGGGAAATGAGATAACATTAAAAAGATTGAAATATGAGATAAAGAGAACATAACTTTGCGAGAGATTGTACCCATCATTGTAAGGGCAACAGGAATTTTCAAGAAGGGTCTTATTGAACATCTTAAAAGAAAATCTCTCCAGACTTCAGCAATGGAACTGAGCATGATAGCGATAAAGAAATCATTAGCATATCGAGAATGACGTTAGGATTTATGTAATAAGAGCAAGAAAAATACTTAAGGAATCATCCTTAGGCCTGAGGTTCGGGCCCGGATGAATCTTGTTAAAAATTCACCCTTAAAAAAAGATGTTATCAAAATGTTTGGACGCATACCCTCTATTTCTCATCTCTTACATTAAAAAGGTTGTTCTGTTTAATTTTAACATTTCCAGAGGTTGTCAACTGATATCGATCTGAGTTGACATTTCATATTTTTGCTTCCTCATATTTCAGTACTGCTTTAACCTTCATCCTCAGTTCCTTTTGTCAGTTACATTTGGAGGATACGTTTGATTCCGTGATTCTATATTATTCTTAACTATATTTTATAAATTGCGAGGGGATGATATACATGTGTTTTTAGTTGGACGTGTGAACCCCTAAATAACTGAATCTAAACTACTATATAATCTACAAATATTATCGTTCTAATTTTATTTTATGACATTTCAGTGAAAGCGCGAATTTAGTTGTGAGCGAAAAAAATTAAGGATTCAAACAAGATCTCTTCCCAGTAACGTAAAACAATTGCTGAACTTTCATTTTACCTGGAAAATCCTACAAAAAATTCAAAAAATCTTTGGAGACCTTTAGACAACGGGAAAAACTTTAAAATAACTTGGATAATATCTTTGATATAACCCATGTAAATGCTCTTCAAATGATTAAAATCGAAGAAGAAAAGATTTTCTTGCTTCGACAAAGGTAACCAAGACGGACAGGTTGTTTAGATGGTATTGACCAAAAAAAATTTTTTTAAAAAGGAAGAAAGAGCAAGAGAAAATGGAAAAAAAGGGAAGTAAATCATGCAACTTCATCTATCATGTCTGCTCTCCAACCCTCCGGAGTAAATGATACAGATACGACGATCTCTCTAGTTCATCTGAAAGCAGCAACGAATATTTTGTTTCAAGACCCGTAGTGGATACATCAGAAGAAAGTGTGGAAAGACTAGGAACTAAAGATACCATGACATCGAAGCTAGCAGTTGCATTAGACAGATGAAATTTGAACATAAGAGATGCTGTTTATATCCTTTAGGTAACAACAGAGCCCTAGTATACGATATTGATGAGTTTTCTATAAATCGATCTAAGAGCTCGGAAAAACCTAAGAAATAATCGTGCTGAAGAAATTAAATCCTTGTTTCAAGAAAGTATTCAAAATTTTGTTATACTTTTACTGGAATGGTAAACTTTTATCTTATTTACATGTCAGGGACCTAAAAGAAGAAAGACTTTCAGCTGTTACTACATATGCTGAAAATGAGCAATTAATGGAGTTCCGAAATTATTAAACTCATCAGATAGGGAACAGTCCAGAGTGGTATTGAATGCAATAAAAACTGGAAAGTAGAAGACAAAGTTCAAATTCTTTGTAGTAACACAATTGCATTGAATACTGGTTATATCAATGGTCCCTTGTACTTATTGAACAAATGTTAAACAGAAATATATTGTATTTTCCACACCGCCATCATATATATAAATTAGTTTTACGTAGCGCATTTGAATACAAAAGACCACAAGTTATGAAAAGTCTTGAAATACTATTTTTTTAAATCATTCCAAGACAAATGGAAGGCGCATTAATTTAAATAATTGCCTCATTAATCAAGATCTCTTGAAATTATTTTTCAAAGAAAAGAGTTAATTGAAGTTCTGAACATTCTTTAAAAGGAATTTAAAAAGAAGTTATTACGAGGTGATTACCTTGAGCCTATTGAGTTATGCATAATATTTTTGAGTTGAGATTTTTCTCGGAACATGAAAATTCATCCTCTAGGGCCTATGCATCAAGCTCGTTGGATAGGTCAAGCATTTTATTCTTTAAAAATGCATTTGAAGATATGAAGTCTCTACAGTTTATTTGTATTTTACTGTTAAACTTCACATAATACCATAGTATACGTGTAATTCATCGGAAGCAACACCAAATAAAGATTTGTGTTTTTTTTTTTTTTTTTGTTAATTAAACCATTAAGAGAATCCTAGAATATTGATCACATTATACCTGAACAAATTTAGGCAGCATTTGTGGTAATTATCAGAGGAATCGTCAGTTTTATCGCTATATGAGGACAATGAAAATGAAAAAGCAATAAAAAAATTTTTTTTTAGACATCCTTATTGAGTGAATAATGCTAATATTTTCCCTGTTTTTTCTGATTTTAGAAAATGCGCTTCTTGAAATTCATACATACATTGGCTATCTTCATAAAAATGGGCATTGTTACATCAACATATATCAGATCATTAAAAATTGTCCGCCCTGCTCCCTTAGAGATGAATTAAAATACACAAGAAAACCTTTCAGATCCCTTTCTATCCAGATAGCGTTATTAATAAGGAATTTTATAACAAATATTCTTAAAAGAAAATTTATATCTAAATCACGTTTTCCTGATAAAATTGAAAATACTGGGGTGTATAGCGTTGGTTAAAGGAATTGTGATGGCATGTACTATGGATAAACTTAAAATTTTAAAAGACATGTTTACCAACACAACTATAGCCCGAGATGAGGTGACCGTAATTCTGTATTACATCTGCATAGAGATGAAAAAAATCACATAATCGATATTAGTTTGGCAAAGTTGCTATTTTCTTGCAAAAACAACGATAATGGAAAGATTTTAGCCTTTTGTAATTAAAAATACTAATAACTTTAATAAATCCCCTGGTGAAATGAAAATTTATGATATTTTTAATAATTTAATAAAAGGTGAGAAGTTTTACAAATATATTTTGAAAAATTGATATTTTAAAGTTAATTTGTATATAATTCCAATCCAACAGAATTTGAGCGTTTGTGTCTTCGACTTGGAGTAGAATTTTCGATTTTCCTTTTTCTTTGTTCCCCAAATCTACCTTGAATAAAGATCGAGTACGAGGTTGAAAGATCGGTTTTTAACATATCTTATATGTTTTAGTATTTTGTAATTTTTTTTCATTATTTTTTGGAACATTCGCAGTCTTTAATCCAATTTCTACTTTGTTGAATATCACCTCTCTTCTTCTAGACCTCACCTCTTATTCTTGACAGAAACTCAGGTGCCTGAGAGTTCTAATAGCAAACTCTTTCTGTTTCTTTCTACCTCCAAAGGCTGTTATTGTATATACGTACGCAACGATGTTTGTTCTGGTGTTTCTAATTTAGAATCTTCCAAATTTTCAACCTTATACCTTAAGCTCGCTTGCCATTCTACGACTAAATTCTTGTTCTGTTTATTTATCTTCTAATTCTATTGACTATCCTAAATTCTTCGACTATTTAAACTCCAAAATAGAACTCAATCTCTTTTCTTCTCTTCTCTCTGAATTCATCATATTAGGTGATTTTAATGTTCACCACCGCCAGTGACTTTCTTCTAGTTCTTATTATACAGCTGGTGAGCACGCTTTCCATTTCACAGTTGAAAGAGACCTTGAGCATCTAGTGAAGCTCCCTACTGGTATCCCTGATCATCTTGGAGATGAATCCAACATTCTAGACCTTCTTCTAACTTCTAATTCTACTCTTTATACTGATAAACTCATTCCATCTCTGGGTTCCTTAGATCACCTTCTGTCTTTGTATCCTCATTTATATTTTCAGGTCTTCCTCAGGATATACTACCTTCTATTTCTAGGAAACGTTTGTGGAATTTTGGTGTCGCAAGCTGGTGGTACTTCTTTGATTCCTCAGAGTGTGCAGAACGCATTACCAAGGTGATTCTCTGGCATGGAAGCTTACACTCCATATTCTTTCCCTTCTAAAAATAACAAACCCTGGTTATCTCTGCTTGTCCTCGTGCTATACGCTGCAGGGACGTTGCCTTCAGGGATTACCGTTATCTTCAAAATCTAGAAATTCACGCAACTTCTATTTCATCTCGGAAACGTGCAAAATCAATTCTCCGTAATACCAAAACCTTTTTTTCTCTGTAGAAAATGCAATACTCTTTCTGGTTCCTATTATTTACACCCTTTCTGGTATTTGTAAAATGTCAACAATAAAAATTTCAACTCTAAATTTGCTTCTTCCTCTTTACCTCCTCTAATATCTTCCGACGGCACAACTACTGTTTTGCTTTCTTCTAAAACTCAACTCTTTTGCCTCTAATTCAACTTTAGACGATTACGGTATTATTCCTCCTATTTCAGCCCCTTCCAACTCAATTATGCCTAAAATTATAATTTGTTCTAAAGATATCATATTTACTCTCTTTGAGCTTGTACGAAGAAGGCGTACGGTCCTGATGGAATTCCTCCTGTGGTTCTCAAACAAACCTTGTGCTTCCGAGCTTGCACCCTGTCTTAGTAAACTATTTTTTCTTTGTCTTTCTACATCAGTCTCTCCTTCTTGCTGAAAGCTCAGTTTCATTCAGTCTGGGCCGATATATGGGGACCCCTCTCAACCTTTCAGGTACCATCCCATTTCTTTAACCTCCGTTCTCTCTAAAGTTTTCGAATCTATCCTTAACAAGAATATTTGGAAACATCTCAATTCTTCTAATCTTATCTCTGATCGTCAGCGCAGTTTTCGTAAGAAATGCTCTACTAATGATCTTTATTCCCAACTCTCCTACTTTTGTGAATGCTTTGCTGTCACGCTGGGTAAATCGGTCATGTACTCTACGGGTAAGGTCTGGGACACACTCCCTTTATCTGTTTTCCCAACTTAATTTGACTTGCATACTTTCAAGCGCTGAATGTCGGTGCATGTCGGCCTTTAACGCCCAAGATCTGTTATTTATCCAACTCCTGTGAAAATTGGTAGATCTCTTGCCATTGCCCATCGGAGGATATATATATATATATATATATATATATATATATATATATATATATATATATATATATATATATATATATATATATATATATATATATATATATATATATATATATAGAATGAATACAGTTATTCAGTATCTAAAGAAGAATTACCATTCGGGAACGCTTCTCTATGTTTTCAGGATGACTCTAATTATGCGAATCTTGAAATAGGGTTTAGTGTTGCTGCTTTGAGTGTCTCAGATCATTTCACAGAAGATAAAGATGATGATAATTGCATCAAAACTCTTAAAAAGGAACAAACGATCGAATTTAGTGAAGAAGACTGTGTTGCAAATAACGTTAGTCGATTGAATCCAAACAAAACAGAGTTGTGTTTTGATACATACGCTATTACTTTCATTAACCAAAGTGGAAATTACTTTGAACAGCAGCAGCTTTGTAATCTTTTGAATGGTCGTTTTCTTTATCGTGAAGAAGTGGAACACTTTCAAGAATATTTTCATTCTTTCGAGTCTAAAATGAAATTGCAAGCAAATTCATCGCAAAATCATTCTTTAAATTTCTTTTGGATATATTACATAGAACATTCTTTTTTCTATTTTTCTTGTCGTTTGTACGAAGAACCAGACAGTTTCAAACTTACGTATTGTTTTTTTGATTTGAGGTTCTCATTTTGCATTATTCCTTCTCTTGTTAATTTTAAAATATACGGCCATCTGGGAAAATACGACAGAAATTATTTCCTTATTAAGAATGACCAGTTTTCTTTTTATCTCCAAGGTGTAGATCATTCTCAAATTAAGAGAATCAATAATAAATGGGTAATGTTATCGTCAGAACACAAAGAACAAATCGAACTAGAATCTACCATACCAGTAGGTAGACAGAATTGGACATCGCCAATCAGCAAAACAAAGAACCTCATTACAATAACACATTGCAAAGAAAAAGAATTCGCATGTTCTGATGAAAATTGCTTGCCCTGGTATGTTAGATGCAATGGAACCGTTGAATGTTCAGATAAAATTGACGAAGAAAACTGCAATCAACTTGAAAAAGAAAATGGTTATCTCGTTGACTTACCTCCACCTCCGAATAAAAGAGAATCTACTCTTAAAATGTACTATAAAGTAAATATAGTAAATATTGCCGATATATCATCGAAAGGAAAACCAATAAAAATGCAAATACAAATTAATATAACTTGGTACGATCCACGAATTACATTCTGGAATATTGAGAAAAACGAATTAATAAATATAGAAAATATTTGGAGTCCTGAATTGAGATATATAGGAAACTATCATCCAGGATTTTTAATTGAAATAGATAAGAAGAAAAGATTTATCTCTTGCAGATGCGATCCACATTCCTTTGAAACGAATCAAACAAGGACTTTTCCCGATGAGGATCCTTACATTGGTATGTATATATATATATATATATATATATATATATATATATATATATATATATATATATATATATATATATATATATATATATATATATATATATATATATATATATATATATATATATATATATATATATATATATATATATATATATATATATATATATATATATATATATATATATATATATATATATATATATATATATATATATATATATATATATATATATATATATATATATATATATTCCTTTAGTGGGAAAAAGCCGGAGGCCTACCAAATTCCCCGTAGTTTGAAAAATACTATCCTGATCGAAGGAGGCCAACATGTCCAGATACACGGTGTTTGAAAGTATGCAAGTCAAAGGAAGTTGGGAAAACAGATAAAGGGAGTGTGTTCCAAGCTTTGCCAGTAGAGTATATGTAAGATTGAGCATAGCGGTTAAGTATGGGGTTGAAAAGTTGGACAGAGAATAAATGAGACTGTGTAGAAAGACGTGTCGCACGAGCGACGGAGGAGGTATGCGACGAGAGAGTTGAGAAGAGCAGTGTCCGTTGTAATAGCGATAGTATAGAGAGAGCGACGCAACAATTCGACGGCCAGAAAGAGATTGGAGAGGGTTAGTAAGAGCAGGAGAGTTGATGAGACAAAAAACCCTAGACTACACCTTCTCAAGTAGGGCTGTGTGAGTGGAACCACCCGAAATGTTTGACGCATACTCATTACAAGGGTGAACAACATCCCTATAAAGAGCAAAAGATTCACTGAAATGCCGAAGAGCGGAGGACCAAGAGTCAGAGAGAAGGGAAATAAGATCACCAGTAAAGAGTTTATTACGAAAGCCATACTGGCGATCGGAGATAAGATTAGAAGGATTGAGATGTTTCCATATCTTCCTGTTAAGGATAGATTCGAAAACATTAAAGAGAATGGAGGTCAAACAAATAGTACGATAGTTGGAGAGTTGAGAAGGGTCCCCCTTCTTCGGCACAGGCTGAATGAGCGCACTTTACCAGCAGGAAGGGAAGGTTGAAGAAGTAGAGAGACAAAGACAGAATAGTTTACCAAGGCAGGGTGCAAGCTCGGAAGAACAAGTTTTGAGAATTACAGGAGGAATAAGCACCAATGGGACCATACGCCATCTTAAATATTATGATCACAGAGAGCAGAAATAACATCTTTAGAAGATAACTTATTTTAGTCATAATTGAGTTAGAGAATTGAAGGAGGAGGAATAGCTCCAGAATCGTCTAAGGTTGAATTAGAGGCAAAAGTTAGAGCGAAGAGTTATATATATATATATATATATATATATATATATATATATATATATATATATATATATATATATATATATATATATATATATATATATATATATATATATATATATATATATATATATATATATATATATATATATATATATATATATATATATATATATATATATATATATATATATATATATATATATATATATATATATATATATATATATATATATATATATATATATATATATATATATATATATATATATATATATATATATATATAGGGTTTCCATTTTCCAAAGTGCCAGTGCCATTTCTAGTGACTCTGAACGAGAATTGACCCCTAGCTATTTCCTGAGCCTTTTTCTGAGGGTAAATGGGATCGAAACCGACCACCACTTTCTGTTTCAGGCTTTTTATACGTACTTTTTTTTAGTACTAATTCTTGTTTGTTGTTCCACCATCTTGAAATTTTCCCGTCTTTTTTTTTGACTTCTTCATTGTGATATCATTTGAATGAAAACTGATTTCTCAAACTAGGATACGGATCTAGAACTATCGAGACCAGGATTCGAAACCTTATCCTCAGAGTTTGAAATCCACCACTTTATCACCAGACCAAAAAGGATGGTTCCTTAGAAAGCACAATTTGTTCAATTTATGCCCCACTTTTCCCTTCTTCGTATCTTTTTCCTGTGTGACTTAAAGTAATTTACTACTTTGATGATTATATAATCACATTATAGCCGGCATTCATTATTACGAAATATTTTTATATAAAAATTGCATAATCATTGTTATTATTTTATATTTTACATAAAATTATATAATCACTATCACCAAATAAATTACTTTACCGTTCTTCAGGGTTCTGTTCTATCTTCTATTTTATTATAACTTTTTATTAAATGACCATATTTGTATTTCTAACTCTGTTCATTCCTAAGCGGACGACTCAACTCTTCATTCTTCCACTCATTTCAAATCTGCTCTCTCTCTCTCTCTCTCTCTCTCTCTCTCTCTCTCTCTCTCTCTCTCTCTCTCTCTCTCTCTCTCTCTCTCTCCCTCTCTCTCTCCCTCTCTTTATCTCTCACTCTCTCTCTCTCTCTCTCTCTCTCTCTCTCTCTCTCTCTCTCTCTCTCTCTCTCTCTCTCTCTCTCTCTCTCTCTCTCTCTCTCTCGCCTAGAGTTGTTTCTTGTCTTCAACTTTACGATTCTATTCTTGACGATTTGGATGGGGTTTCACAGTGGGGCCACAGCAACCTTCAGAAATTTAATTCTTTAACAACTCAACTTTATATATATATATATATATATATATATATATATATATATATATATATATATATATATATATATATATATATATATATATATATATATCCTTTGGTGAGAAAAGGCCGAAGGCCTACCAAATTCCACAGGAGTTAGAAAAATACTATCCTGATCGAAGGAGGCCAACATGTCCAGATACTCAGAGGTTATCCATTGGATTCTCAAAAACACCTCCCAAATTTCCTGTCTCCTTCGACTTTCTTAGATTTCACCTGTGAATAACAAATATTCTTGGTCTAAGCATAAACAACAATTTATCTTAGAAACCTCATATCACAACGGATGCTAAAGTTGTCTCAAAGAAGCTGGGTGCTCTGCTCAGGTTGTAGGAATTTTTTTCTTCTAATCAGTTACTTCAATTATATGAAGATCTTATTTGCCCTTGTATGTTATTTGGGGGGGGGGACTGCGGTTTCACCATTCTTTTGGATAAGGTTGAATCTAAGGCTAAAAGATTAATAAAAAAGTGTCCCCTACTTTCAAGCTCCTTTGATCCCTTTTCTCTGCGAGGTAATGTTGGTGCACACTACCACCATTGCGTCGCCCTCGTAACACAAGGGCTGCCTTGATATCACACAAACTTTGTGTGAGTATTGCAAATTCCAGATTTGCAGTTTGTGGTATCTCCTTCTTTCTAGTCACATCTACTCTGTGGAACTCCTGATCTCTTTTTTTTCCTGCTGTATTTAATCTACCTCTCTTCAAGTCATCTGTCTGCACTATCCTGAGGGATCTAGGTTAAGTTCGGAATTGGGTGGAGTTTTTTTTTATTCTATAATTATGTCCCCTCTTTGATAAGGGTTTTGCCCATGAGTGCTGATTAGCATATGAAAAAACAAGAAAAAGAAGAAAAAAAAAAGAAAAGGAAAAATAATTATCATGAATTTCTCTGTCTCTCTCTCTCTCTCTCTCTCTCTCTCTCTCTCTCTCTCTCTCTCTATATATATATATATATATATATATATATATATATATATATATATATATATATATATATATATATATATATATATATATATATATATATATATATAGGGATCCAAGTACCTACCATTCGGCATAACCAGCGGAGGGATAGGATGAGCTAGATCATTCCATTTCATTCCATTCCCCTTTGGTTCTTTCCTTTCCGCGTTTCAACTTTTCAACTTTTCATCGCCTCATATTTGAGTGTCTATGATCCCACTATCTCCTTTTCTTCACATATTGATCCAAATTTACAAGCTCTGACACTTACATTACCTTTATATATAAAAAAGAAATGGCTAAACTCAAAGCAACCTCGGAGATGCTTCGAGGGCCGGCATCCAAAGAATGCCCCTCTTCCGCCCCTCACCCAATCATCACTTGAGAGTTGATGGCCTCCGATGATGGGGATGGTGCCGCCAGGACCCAGCGTCCGGTTAGCCCTGGTGTAGGGTCATTCGTGGTCTTTTTTCCTAATTTCCCCTTTGTCGAACACCATCTCTCTTCTTCTAAACCTCATCTCTCGTTCTTAACCAAAATTCTGGTGCTTGAGTGTGCTGTCAGCTAATCTTATTCTGTCACCTCCTACTGTTTCTATCCTCAATTTTCGGAAAAAGACGGATGTTGTGTATATGTGCGCAACGATTTTATTTGCTTTCGTGTCTCTTATTTGGAGTGTACTGAATTCTCTACTTTATGGCCTAAGCTCTCTTGCAATTCTACTACAAAATTTATTTGTTCTGTCCATTTATCATCTAATTCTACTAACTATAAAAAATTCTTCAACTATTTAAACTCCAAAATAGAGCACATTCTTTCTTCTTCTGCTTTCTTAGGAATCATCATTTTAGGTGATTTCAAAGTTCACTACCGATAATTGCTTTCATCTAGTCCTTATGATCCAGCCGGTGAACTCGTCTACGACTTTTCTATCCAGAACAACCTTGAGCAGTTGGTGCAACTCCTTACCAGTATCCCTGACAGTCTTGGTGATGAACCCAACATACTTGATCTTTTCCTTACTTCTTATTCTTCTCCTTATACTGTTAAACTCTTTCCTCCTCTGGGTTCATCCGATCACCTTCTTATCCCCGTATCTTGTTCTGACTCTTCAAGCTTTCCGCAAGAACTGCCAGCGCCTTCAGCGAGGAAGCGTTTTTGGCATTTTGGTTCTGCTAACTGGTCTGACTTTCGGTTGTACTTCACTGATTTTCCATGGAATGATTACTGCTTTCGTGGGAGGGGTCCCTCGGAGTGCTGAGCGCATAACCGAGGTGATTCACTCTGGCAGGAGGCGTACATTCCATATTCTTTCCCTTCTACCAAACCCAACAAACCTTGGTTTAACTCTACTTGCTCTCGCTCTATTCACCGCAGGGATGCTGCCTTTAGAGATTACTTTTCAAACTCTAGAAACTCATTCAACTTATATTTCATCCCGGAATTGTGCAAAATCTATTCTTCGAGATACCAAAAACTCTTTTCTCCGCCGTAAATGCAATAATCTTTCTAGTTTCTCTTCCTCTCGTCCTTTCTGGCATTTTGCAAAAAATGTCACTCTAACTTTGCTTCTTCCTCTTTCCCTCCTTTAGTCTCTTCTGATGGTCCAACAGCCATTTTACCTTTTACTAAAGCTGAACTCTTCGCTCAAACTTTCGCTTCTAACACTACCTAGACGATCCCGGAGGTATTCTTCCTCCTTCAACCACTTCCAACTCATTTATGCCTAACATTGAAATTTCTTCTAAGGATATCATTTCTATTCTTTCTGAGCATAACACTAAGAAGGCGTAAGGTCCTGATGATATTCCTCCTTCCGTTCTCAAAACATATGCTTCTGAGATTGCACCCTGCCTTTTTAAACTTTTTCGTCTATGTCTCTCCACTTCGACCTTCCCTTCTTGCAGGAAACGTGCGCTCATTCAACCTGTGCCGAAGAAAGGGGACCCCTCTAAACCATCTAACTATCGTCCTATTTATTTGACCTACGTTCTTTCTAAAGTTTTTGAATCTAACCCCAAAACGAAGATTTGGAAACACCTTAATTCTTCTAATCTTATATCTGATCGCCAGAATAGTTTACTTAAGGAATGTTCTACTGGTGATCTCTTCTTAATTTCTGACTCCTGGTCTTCCGCTTTTCAGGGTTTTGGGGTGATTCTTTTGCTGTTGCGCTAGACATATCGAAAGCCTTTGATAGAGTCTGGCACAAAACTTTGATTTCCAAACATCTTTCTTTCGGAATCTATCCTTCTCTCTGTGACCTTCTCTCTAATTTCCTTTCCGGTCGTTCTATAGCAGCATATGTAGACGGCCACCATTCTTGCTTTAAATCTATTAATAAAAGTGTTCCTCAAGGATCTGTCCTATCTCCAACTCTTTTTCTAATTTTCATTAATTATTTTCTCTCTATTACTTTGTCTTCTATACACCCGTATGCCGATGACTACATCCTTCATTACTCCATTTCAATTTGAAAGATTCAAGAAGGATGGCCTCGGAGCAACTAACCTCTAATTATTCTCGTATTTCAAATTGGGGCAGAGAAAACGTGATCATTGTCAATGCTTCAAAAACTCAATTCCTCCATCTTTCTACTCGACACAATCTTCCACGCAACTATTACATCTTCTTCGAAAACACTCAACTCAAACCTTTGTGTGTTTTGAATATTCTCGGTGTTCCTATTCTCGTTGTCTTTCTTGGAAAGATTACATTGCTTCTCTTTCTAAACAAATTTCTAAGAGGTTAGGTGTTCTGATTCCCCTTCGTGGTTTTTTTCACGCTACCCCAGTTGCTTGCTCTTTATAGGAGTGTTGCTCGCCCCTGTATGGGGTACGCCTCACACATCTGGGGTGGTTCCACACATACAGCTCTTCTCGAAAAGGTTGAGTATAGGGCTTTTCGCCTTATAAACTCTTTTGCTCTTCCTAGGTCTCTCCAATCTCTTTATGCCCTTCGATTTGTTGCGTCACCCTCTTTGTACTATCGCTATTACAACCCACACTGTTTTTTTGAACTCTTACGTCGCATACCTCCTCCTCCATTGAGAAAGGCTTGTGCGAAACGACTTTCTACACAGACTTATCTTTTCTCAGTCCATCTCTCCGACCCCAGACTTAACCGCTATGCTCAATTTTACATGTACTCTACTGGTAAATTCTGGAACACACTCCCCTTTTTCTGTTTTCTCAACTTTCTTTGACTTTCACTTTTTTAAGCGCTGTGTATCGGGTCACGTCGGCCATTAACGACCAGATTTCCGATTGTTCCCCAAATCTGGTGGATATCGGTAGGCCTCCGGCGTTTGCAAACCAGAAGATATATATATATATATATATATATATATATATATATATATATATATATATATATATATATATATATATATATATATATATATATATATATATATATATATATATATATATATATATATATATATATATATATATATATATATATATATATATATATATATATATATATATATATATATATATATATATATATATATATATATATATATATCCAGGAACATTCATCGAGGGAAAATACATGAGGATTCTTTACACATTTGAATCTATAATGGAAGTACCTTGCAGTTTCAACCTTCGAAAGATATCCATTTGGGAAGCAGTCATGTAACTTTGCTTTTATGATCCGAGATGTTAAATATAGCTCCAATTCTGAGTTCGTGTATGATGGAAATGTTACTGATGGTTCAAATTTAATTTATAATGGAAGCAGAGAACTTGGTGAATATAATTTTGTTAGTGCTAATCATGAGATCGGTAAAGATGGTGCTGTAGTCGTAACTATCCATTTGGTGAATTTATATGGATTCCACATGCTTAACAGTTTCGTACCGACCCTTTTAATTTGCATAATTTCATATTCGACACTGTTTTTCCCAATTAAAGATTTCAGTGACAGGGTAATGTTGTCCTTAACAGCTCTTCTTGTTCTTGCAGCTCTCTTTACACAGTCTAGTAATACCTCTGTTATTACTCCGTATTTCAGACTCTTAGATATTTGGTATGTAGTTTCCATATTTTATTGCTTTATGATTGTAATGCACAATATATTGTTGCGTAAATTTACGTCTGTTGAGGAGAGGAAAGAAAGGAATACATTAAATGCCAATGAAGAAAACCTTGATGAAGATTGTAACTTTAAAAAATTTGAGGTTTCAAATCAGTGGAAAAAGAAACTTGTGTTTTATAACTTTGTGGCCATCATATCTTTCTCAGCATTTTATATTCTTTTTTTATTTTTCTTTTGCTTGGCTGCAGCAGAAGTTATTTAAAAACACATTTGTGTCATTGTAGCACAATTTGTATCATATAATCTGAAGATACATTATTTAAAGGGATTATTATGTATCCTGCTTAATTCTGTAAGTTCTTAAAATTACGACAACTTTAGAGTTTGATGTGTTTGTCTGAATATTTCGTTATTTTTAAGTATGCACAAATTTTTGCAAAATGTTCAAGACAAATTTTTTTTAAAATAGAAACTATTTACTCGAAATAAAATTTAAAAAAATATAGAAATTACGGTCTTACGACTTACACGTATTGATCTATATTTTTTAAATGTAAGGTTACTAGCTCTGTTTCTATTTTTAGGCTTTTTGCGCTTCACAATATTTTTAGGTTAATAAAGTTTGCATTTTTTTTTCTAGATAATTTACCTCTTTCTTCATTACAATTTTATAAAATATATATCGTTACGTGTACTACTTGAGGTCCGAAATTACTTATTACCTGATCAGGCGTTTCATTTGCTGTAATGAACCATTTTTCTTTAGATGTACTCAGGAGAAGGAATAAGTATGACAAAAACTACAAGCAATACTGTAGGAAATAATCTTTAGAAACTCTATATACGAATTTGTTAAATATTTTCAATTAAGTGAATAGTCTATAGAAGTAACAAATAACAGCTCTTGACATTTGGTATCTTAGGTTGAGCCAGTGGAAAAATAACAGTAAAGGTCAGTTTGTGAATTGGTCTTTGATTTTACCTCAGAATTCATAAAAGTGTTTGAAAAATTACAAATGCATACCAAAAACATTTTATTGAGTGTTTTCAGATTACAAATATATATATGGGGCTTCTACATGGAGGTTGATTTTGTAGATGTAATATTCTTGCATTCATATTGATCAAAATCTTCAGTAAACCGGTTTTTACAACTATTTCTTAATCTCGGTGTTAATTTAATAACATTTATGTTAAAAGATAATATTTTAAACTATGTTAAATTAAAAATAGAAGGCCATTTTGTAGTAGTATTTTCTATGACCTATAAATTAATGATGAAAAGGACCAGATTCCACTACTTTTTTTATAAATAAAACGACCATGAAATTTCTTTGAGCGGAAAGGAAGACACCATTCAAGTAATGTTTTCTCTTTTCCACCCAGAGTACACTAGTATCGACACAAATAGAAAGGAGAAACATAATAACTTTTTATTAAACAGATATGCATTTTAAAAGATATTCTTCTGCCGTCAGAGGTTTTTAAGTTGAATCTCAGTAAATTTTGAATATGATGAACTCAAAAATGACAGCAGTTTTATTCAATCTGCTTATGATTTTTATCTAGCTTCTATTTTAGTGAAACTTTGTTTTGTTAATAAAATTCTTTTTTTGCAATCATAAAAGTACGATGAATAAATTAAAATAAACTTATTGTTCAGTAAACATTTGAAAATTCTTATAATGAACAAATACTTTGATGAGATTTTTTTCTATGATTTTCAAGCGTTTATTTTACCAGTCACATCACGTTTCAAACATCAACGGTATTCAGCCATCTTCCTTTTGGTCCGCATTCCCTATATCTTTCTTCCGTTGTGGAAATGCACTTATAAAACCATCCCCCCCTTGTTCTGTCACGTAGTCTCTACAATTTTTCGGAAAATATTCACATGCGATTTGTGAAATGCCTTTTAATGATCTATTTGTTCCCAAAGCTTTACAATCGTTTATCAATTCTTCAACAATGCAAGTAATTTACAGGTGACTTAAAGGCTTGCTATGCATTTTTTCCTGTAGGGAGTTGTCGAACTGGAAATCTTTCATTAAGATTCTAATTGGATTTCTATAGAAATTACCTACATTCTATTATCATCACTGATGTATGGACACTTCTATTTAATAAAATCAACGTTGAGTTTTTTCATTCAAAACTTGACCTAATATTTATAATCCCAAATTTGATATGAAGAAGGAAAATTAAATTATGACAAACTATATTATGAGAACTGGGTTAAAAACAAAAATTTTTCCGAGATTCCCATTTACGTTGCTTAAAGTGCTTTTCATCTTATTGATTATCCCATAAACAGATGAAACCCTGGTGTTTGGCGTAACCTCTTTGCATATCTAACAGAAGAGATCCTACTTAAAAATAAAGTTGTGTACATAATTTGCGTTAAAGACAACAAAATGTGTGTGTAAACCAATGCTTCAGTAAATAGAATTTCTATATCCATTTTGAATCTTCCACAAATCATCCTATTTCTCACCTGAATAGATGTAGCCGTATGCTATTTTATGAGTACAGTTTACAAGTTTTTTGATGGAAAGCCAATGGCGTCTCCATTCATCTGGAATACATGTCAGACCAAATGATTTAAGTAGCCAATTAATATAGGTACTATATTCTACCTAATAAAGCATTACAGATTTTTATAAAAAAAAAAAAAATTTCTAAACTTTTCTACTCTGTTGCAATACCAGAAAAATGTGGTATCTTGCGTAAATTGCTTGCACTAAAACGTGAATCAAGGAGGTTGGAAAGACTCTTTTGACAAGTTTGAATATCTAGCAAGGTCATTACAATATGCTTGGTTAAGACTTTATAGAGATGTTATTGTTCATTTGTATTAATGTTGGAAGAAGATACGTTGTTGAGGTGTCATTGTCATCAAACTCGTCATCATTGTCCTAAATGAAATGTAAGTCTATGAATAATGTTAATTTTGGAAATGAGGCACTGGCTTTGTGGCTGAAAGAATAATCCTATCTTGGTGTTTTAAACACACACACACACACTTGTTATTGTTAATATATATATATATATATATATATATATATATATATATATATATATATATATATATATATATATATATATATATATATATATATATATATATATATATATATATATATATATGACAAAACTGAAAATTTTTTAAATAATATTGAAAATAGTAGTAATCAGAAATGGTTAAAATAAAATAGAGTTATTAATTAAATGTAAAATAAATGGCAAAAAAATAAAAAATTTAACAAATATAGAAGGTGGTAGTAATATTAAAAAGAATTCATTAATAAAAGAAATAAAATTTTCGCTCTATAGCCAAAATAAAATAAATGGAAAATTAATTAATATTCTTACTTAAAAATAATATTAACAACCAAAATAGAAATGATACTAAAAAATCAAAACAACAATGATAGATATAAATTGAGAGCTACACACAATCAATCATTAACATTTTCAATTGAATAAATATAAATGCAGTACCGTACTAAAAATGGAATGGGATCGAACGTAAAACAAACAAAATTTTTCCTTTAACCAATAAAAAAAATGAGTGGAAAATAATAATAATGATTAATTAAAAGAATAATAAAAATTTAAAAACCCAGCGATGTATATGTAAAAACGAGGACTAACAATCAATTATGTGATATCAAAATAAAATTAACCTAATAATTTTAAACATCCCTAAATTATAAAATGACACTAATTTAAAATTTAAAATATCATTATTTTGAATAAATATAAAAGCAGTGTCATAATTGAAATAAAATGGGGTAAAAAGTTAAACAATAAAATACAGCCAAAATCAAGAGTGAAAAATAAATTGAACGCTAAAGTATTAGTTAAAATAATAAAATCCTGATGGAAATAATCTAAAAGTGATCTAAAATTCCCATGATAGAACTAATATATATTAATATATTTTTTAAACTACAATTAATTATAGTTGAAATAATAAAATTATACTGGAAATAATATTAACTCATAATCATAATCAAATAAAAATTAGAGCCGTAATGAAATAATAATAATAATAATAATAAAAAATTAATTAGAGATTTCTTCTGATGAAAAATAATAAAATTATAACCAAAATAGATACTAGAATGAACGTTAAAATTATAATAACTGATGAAATTGATGGAAATTTTTCCTTTGTTTTCAAAAACAGACATTATAATAATAATAATAATAATAATAATAATAATAATAATAATAATAATAATAATAATAATAATAATAATAATAATAATAATAATAATAATAATAATAATAATAATAATAATAATAATAATAATATCAAACTCCTAGAAATATGAATAAAATTAAAAATTAAAATGATTTTCCAAAATTGAAATAAAGCAAATAATTTATTTGAACCAAAAGGGTGAAATCAAACGAAATACGGTACTATTAAAATAGTCTAACCTCCAGAAAGAATATGTTAAAATATCGACAAATATATATATATATATATATATATATATATATATATATATATATATATATATATATATATATATATATATATATATATATATATATATATATATATATATATATATATATATATATATATATATATATATATATATATATATATATATATATATATATATATATATATATATATATATATAATAATTTAAATAAATAATAATATAAGCTTAAAACGAATCTTCTTAAATTAATAAAGTAATAATAATGAATAAAATTCTAATAATACCATTAATAATAACTCGAGGTTGTTTTAAAGTAAAAATGATCCAAAATTCTGGAGAATGGCTGGAGGAATAAAATTTGGACTGTTACTAATGTTAAGATTTATTACTCTAGCCACGATTAAATGAATGGGACAATAATATAAAATCATTATAAATAAAAATAATAATAATAATAATAATAATAATAGAAATTTATAAAATAAGAAGATGCTTTTCTCTTCTAAACGTTTTAGAATCGATTTGGGGAGTTCCATACACGTGCGAAATCGTTAATATTTTTATCATAGTAAATCGATAATAAATTATAGAATCCCTAAAATTAATTATATGGAAAACATTTGTAAAATCAATATTAATAATAATGATGGAGACAATAATCTAAATACTGTAATATGAAACTATAATTTAAAACGTTTAATTATAAAAATAGACTTCATTATTTTCTTACCTCTTCCTCCGGTAGTTCAAAATTGAGTTGTAAATAATACAGAGTAGGTCATTTGGAAGAATAGTGATAAAAGTCTTTAGAAAATAGAAGGTATTGAGATAGTGACGTCATGTTCAGGGAGATTTGAAAGTTCTTAAATATTAGAAGAAAATAAATTATAGGATATAATTTTGATATTAAATAAATTGAAAAAAAAAAAAAAAAAAAAAAAAAAAAAAAAAAAAAAAAAAAAAATATATATTATATATATATATATATATATATATATATATATATATATATATATATATATATATATATATATATATATATATATATATATATATATATATATATATATATATATATATATATATATATATATATATATATATATATATATATATATATATATATATATATATATATATATATATATATATATATATATATATAATATATATATATATATATATATATATATATATATATATATATATATATATATATATATATATATATATACAGTTTAGGAAACCTCGACATCAAAAATGATGCACACCATTCGAGTAACTAACCTGACTAGTAGAAACAAACAACCGTTTCTCTGTTCCTAATCGTATATGATATTACCACACTTTGTAATTTAAAATAATTAAATTAAAAAAAAAAAAAAAAAAAAAAAAAAAAAAAAAAAAAAAAAAATCCTTTTTTTTTTTTTTTTTTTTTTTTTGTAAGTGGTTCAGAAAGTATTAAATCATGGAAAAACAGATATTGGAAATCATATCCTCTCTGCAAGAAACCTCATATACACCATTTGTATTATCTTCTTTCGCGAATAATAATAATACTGACTTAGAAATAATAGGAAATGTTCTTAAGCCCAATGGCTTTTGTATTACTTCCAAATAACCACAAACCGATATTCCCATTATAAATTCTTTAAATGTGTCCCAAAGGACAATAAAATACTTGTTAACAATTTTAATTTCATCTTCAGAGATAAATTTACCATTAAGATGTTTTCACATTTGATGATACTCAGAGTAAAAACTATTTTTTATTTATGAAGGATATTACATAAGTATCAAAACAAAAGTCTTCAATAGAATAAAATTTCTTACCTAATGCGATTTCCAGTCGAGAAATGAAAGCTTTTAAACAGCCTCGAAAAACTTTTCTAATTTAACGGTAGAAAGAATTAAAAAAAAAAAATTTTTATTTTTTCTTCTCTCATATTGAAACCTAACTCCTTCTAGTTTCTTAGCGGTTTTTAACGATTTCTTTGCAGCTGTCTGCCTTATAATTAATTACTTAAAACGTTTTCTACTAAGTCCACGAATGAGAACAAGGCATTTTTCTCGCGTTAATTCATGACATTAGGAAAATTGATGTCTTTAATTCATGCTCTTTTGTGTGCCGTCGAAAATTCCAGACTTGATTTTTACATGACTTAAACTTTGTAATTTTGAAATTCTTTTTGTAAAATACTCATCGTTCAGATATAAAGCCTTACATATTGTTTAATGGTACCTAGTTTGATTTACAGAGGAGGAAATATGATATTATCCCTGGTATTAAAGGTGGATCAATATATATATATATATATATATATATATATATATATATATATATATATATATATATATATATATATATATATATATATATATATATATATATATATATATATATATATATATATATATATATATATATATATATATATATATATATATATATATATATATATATATATATATATATATATATATATATATATATATATATATATATATATATATATATATATATATATATATATATATCCTGAATGGTTATTAAGCATGTTTCTTTGGAAATATAAAACATGCGCTTGAAACTCATTACATTACCTTAATTAGATCTTCTTTGTTTAAGTGAATTAAATTTTAATACAAGAAAAATAGAATATTTCCTACTTTGCACGAACTTTCTTTTAACACTAAAAAAATGAAATTTTTCTTCAGGTTTTCCCCATCTATCGTGAGCTACACAGGTATGTTCCTTGGTATATATATATATATATATATATATATATATATATATATATATATATATATATATATATATATATATATATATATATATATATATATATATATATATATATATATATATATATATATATATATATATCAGGGATCGGAGTATATCGGTATCAAAATTTTTAATATATCCGGTATATCGATATCTTAAAAATTCCCCGATACCGATATATAAAAATATGCCGATATTGCGATACTATACCGATATATATTTACTATATATTATATATATATATATATAATATATATATATATATATATATATATATATATATATATATATATATATATATATATATATATATATATATATATATATATATATATATATATATATATATATATATATATATATATATATATATATATATATATATATATATATATATATATATATATATATATATATATATATATATATATATCTCTGGTGGGCAAAAAGCCAGAGGACTATCAAATTTCCACCAGAGAATGCATCAAATCGAGATCGTGGTCAGATTAAAGACCGACATGTCCCGAGACACGGAGTTTGAAGGTGTGTAAGTCATAGGAAATTGGGAAAATCGATAAAGAGAGTGTGCTCCAGACTTTAACAGTAGAGTACATGTATGATTGAGCATAGCGGTTAAGTCCGGAGTCAGAGAATTGGACAGAGAAGGATGAGACTGTGTGGAAAGACGTGTCACACGAGCTCTTCTCAAAGGAGGAGGTATGCGACGAGAGTATTTGGAAGAGCAGTCTCAGTTGCAATAGCGATAATATAGAGAAAGTGACGCAACAATTCGACGACCAGAAAGATATTGGAGAGAATTAGTAAGAGTAGGAGAGTTGATGAGACGAAAAGCCCTAGGCTTCACCTTTTCAGAGAGAACTGTGTGAGTGGAACCAGCTCAGATGCGCGAGGCGTACTCCATACAGGGGTGAACAACACCCCTATAAAGAGCAAACAACTGGGGTGGTGTGAAGAAGTTCTGAAGTCGTCTTAGAACACCCAACCTCTTAGAAGCAATTTTAGAAAGAGAATTAATGTGATTTTTCCAAGAAAGATCACGGAGAAAAAGATACACCGAGAATACTAAGAACAGATGAAGGTTTGAGTTGTGTATTTTCGAAGAAGATATCATAGTTGTGTTGAAGACTGTGTCGAGTAGAGATGGAGTAACTGGAAAAGACCATGTTTTCACTGCCCCAATTTGAAATGCGAGATAGATCAGAAGTTAGTTGCTCAAAAGCCACCATCCAGAGGCCACTATTAACTGTTGTTGTGAGGGGCACCTTTCAAACTGAAAAGAGTAATGAAGGGTGGAGTCATCAGCATAGGAGTGGATAGAAGATGATGTAAAAGAGAGAAGGTCATAAATAAAAAGCAGAAAAATTGTTGGTGATTGGACATATCCTTCCCTATTTTGGTCATTCTATAGCAACTGTTCTTCCTTTAAATGTTTCAGTAGTTGTGTTCCTCAAGGTTGTCCTAATAAGGAATTATATATATATATATATATATATATATATATATATATATATATATATATATATAATATATATATATATATATATATATATATATATATATATATATATATATATATATATTCGAATTCGGACATAGAAAACATGGTCGTTTTCAATACCTCAAAAACGATGTTTTTCCATTTCTCTACTCGACGCAACCTTCCACATAACTATGACAGATTCAAAAACACGCAACTCAAACTTTCATCTCTCCTTAATATTCTTTTTTTTTTTTTTTTTTTTTTTTCCTTTTTTTTCTCGTGATCTTTCTTGGAAATATCACATTACTTATCTTTCTAAACACGTTCTAAAAGGTTAAGTGTTCTGTGGCCTCTTCAGAGTTTCTTTTCGCCACCATAATTGCTTGCTTTTTAAAGGAGTGTTCTTCTCCCATGTATGGAGCATGCCTCACACAACTAGAGCTGTCCCACTGATACAGATCTCCTTGAGAAGGTACAGTCTACGTGTTTTCGTCTAAGCAACTCTTCCGCTCTCACTAATTCTCTCTAATCATTTCTGCCCGTCAAATTGTTGCCTCACTCTTTGTTTACTATCGCTATTAAAATGGACACTGATCTTCTGAACTTTCCTGTCTAATACCTAATCCACTAAGAAGGGCTCGTGTGACACGTCTTACTATCAGTCTCATACATTCTCTGTCTAATTCTCTTACCATAGATTTAACGACTATGCTCAATCTTACATGTACTCTCTTTATCTATTTTCTAACTTCTTTTGACCTACGCACCGTCAAACCCTTTTGTATCGGGATATGTTAATTTTTAATTGGACCATATTACCGGTTCTTTCCTATAATTATAATTATATATATATATATATATATATATATATATATATATATATATATATATATATATATATATATATATATATATATATATATATATATATTATATATATAGAATTATATTAAAATGAAACTAAGATTCATCGAAGGAATAATTTTATTTATAATCATAAAACTTGGAAGGGAAATCTTTGCTTGCAGAAGAAG
>SEYY01000265.1:5000-7500 GCA_009176605.1 Armadillidium nasatum
GGTCCCTCCTCTTTTTTTAGGCACAGGCTGAAGGAGACACCACCATTTTCATAAATTATCTATCTACCTATCTATATCTATTTATATCTCTACATTTGTCTATATATTTATATCTATCCATATTTATCTATATATCTATATCTATCCATCTATCCATTTATCCATCCATCTATCTATCTATCTCTGTCAATCTATCTATCTATCTCTATCTATCTATCTATCTATCTATCTATCTCTCTCTCTCTCTCTCTCTCTCTCTCTCTCTCTCTCTCTCTCTCTCTCTCTCTCTCTCTCTCTCTCTCTCTCTCTCTCTCTCTCTCTCTCTCTCTATATATATATATATATATATATATATATATATATATATATATATATATATAATATATATATTATATATATATATATATATATATATATATAGTATTTGTGTGTAAGATGCGCACATGCATGTGTGTAAACGTGTGTGAGATGTGAATTCATGTTGGGGTCAAAGATCATTCCAAGTTCTTGTTGAGAAATAAGCTTATGGGAATTCTCCACAAGGAAAGTTATTAATTCTCTCTCTCTCTCTCTCTCTCTCTCTCTCTCTCTCTCTCTCTCTCTCTCTCTCTTCTCTCTCTCTCTCTCTCTCTCTCTCTCTCTCTCTCTCTCTCTCTCTCTCTCTCTCTCTCTCTCTCTCTCTCTCTCTCTCTCTCTCGTCTCTCTCTCTCTCTCTCTCTCTCTCTCTCTCTCTCTGTCTCTCTGTTTCAATCAGTTATCAAAATATGCCAATTTGCTTCTTTGTAGATTTGATTAATATTTTTTTTTTTTTTTTTTTTTTTTTTTTTTAAGTTCTTAAATTTTTTTTTTTAACATTAGAAATAAAATTTTCCCTTTAACAAATAAAAAATAAATAAATAAAAATTTTTTACTATTTATATATTATATATATATATATATATATATATATATATATATATATATATATATATATATATATATATATATATATATATATATATATATATATATATATATATATATATATAATTTCTTCCTCATCTACTGCTACAAGAAGTGAGCCTCCTTCATGCAGTTGCAAAGGGAGAGGAGCTCCCCCAACCCCTCACAAAAAAAAAAAAATCTTCCCGTGAAAGGCTACACAGGCAGTAGAGAAATCAATTAGGTCGCTTCATTACCTTGCAAGCATGATAATATATATATATATATAAATATAATATATATATATAATATATATATATATATATATATATATAATATATATATATATATATATATATATATATATATATATATATTATATATATATATATATATACATAAAACTACATCTACATCCTCTCCCAGGAAGGGTTTTCACCCTGTCAGTAGAACAAGCATCTTTCTCCATCTGCTCTTAAAAGTTATCCCAGAGCCCTCTAAAAGATCCTATTTTTCGGCTCGTTGGTCTCAATGCCGGTCCATGAGTCTTATCCAAACTTACAGGTAGGGTTTTCACCCTTTCAGTAGGACCAGCATCGTTTTCCAACTTGCCTCTAAACACACTCTCCTAGAGCTCTCCAGAAGATTGTGCTTCTCTGAGCTATGGTTTCCAATGCTGGTTCTGGAGTTGTATCAAGCCGTTGGCAGAGTAATCACAGGGCAGGGTGAATAGTCCTGTCGTCCTTGCTTTTAGTTCTCCTCACATGATCCGATCCTGTCGTCCATTTTCAAACTCATGTTTTTAGATTCTAAATTCTTAATGTTAAGGTTTATATTTTCATTAAAAGCATTATCTTCAAAGAATATATATATATATATATATATATATATATATATATATATATATATATATATATATATATATTATATATATAATATATATATATATATATATATATATATATATATAAAGGCAAGTACAAATTTACAGGAGTATTTACAGAAACATTTTAGATTCAAAACTGAATAATTAGCAAAGTTTTTATCCTATATTCTTAATTATTAATTTCATAATTCAAATATAAATGATTTTTTGGTCAATAGAAAAAAATTTTCTTAAAATTGCTTGCTCTTGTTTAAAGCATATCACATCTTAATATTAATTTCTTATAGCTTTCATTTCATATTAATATGTAAAATTTTTAATTGGCAACGTCGTTCGGCCTTCGTGAATCCCTTTTATGTATATTTGGAATACGGATTTTATATTTGGCAACACTGTTTTGCCTCCTATGAAGCAATTGTACTCTTAACTGTATTCGCTCAATTGCCTCTCTCTGATAAATAATAGAAAGGTTTCTCCCCAAAAATAGAGAAAGCTCTGAAGTATCACAGAACGACTTGAAAACGAGTATAGTTAGAGAGAGTGGTTGATTATTGGAAGGCATAGCAATGTTGCCACACATAAAATTCGCATTCTAGATAGAAGAGAGACTGAACAAAGTACCAAATTTAAAATTCACATATTAAGAGTTATTGTAAGTTTGGTTAATTATTGTTAATTATTATCAAATCATTT
>SEYY01000265.1:22500-25000 GCA_009176605.1 Armadillidium nasatum
TATTTATTATAAATTAGTTATTTTTATATTATTATCAATTATTATTGTTTTTATTATCAATTATTATTGTTATTTTTATTTATTATAAATTAGTTATTTTTATTTATTATCAATTATTATTGTTTTTATTTATTATCAATTATTGTTATTTATTTATTATCAAATATTATTTTTATTTATCAATTATTATTGTATTTTTATCAATTTTATTATTTTTATTTATTGTCAATTATTATTGATATTTTTATTTATTATCAATTATTATTGTTATTTTTATTTATTATCAATTATTTATTGTTATTTTTATTATCAATTATTATTGTTATTTTTATTTATTATTTTTATTTTTATTATTATTTTTATTATTACTACTTATTATTAAATATTACTTATTATTATTAATAATAAAAAAATCCAAAGTATATGTAAATATTATAATATTTATAACAGTAAAACTAGTTTTAGTTGATTGTTGAACCATTAAAATATTTTTCCTTTAATTAAGGATGACTCTTCGGCCATTTTTTTTTTTTAAATATTTAAAATTTTAACTAACAATCGATGCATTTTTTTCAAATAAAAAAGAATTATAAATTAACTGAAACAGTTGAGTTTGATCCAAATAATTGTTATCACCTTTTTATTTTTAAATAATCATTTATATTATCTATCTATCTGTGTATCAGTGAAACAATTTACTCTATATCTATTTATCTATTAATCTCTTTCTATCTATTTATCTATATATCTATCTATATCTATATCTATCTATCTATATATATATATATATATATATATATATATATATATATATATATATATATATATATATATATATATATATATATATATATATATATATATTGGTGGTCTATTTTGCCATTTTTTGAAGATTTTTGTAGATCATTTTCTAATTTATCAAATTTTCATTTTGGTGGATCATTCTGCAATTTATTGAAGATTTATATTTTGGTGGTTCATTCTTCGGTTTAATGAAGATTTATAATTTGGTGGTTCGTTTTGCAGTTTAACGAAGATTTATAATTTGGTGGTTCGTTTTGCAGTTTAACGAAGATTTATATTTTCTTATTGCATACTACGATCTATTGAAGATTTATAGTTTGTTGATTCGTTTTGCGATTTATTGAAGATTTGCTCTAAACATTTTAGTGGAAGAAGTTGCTTAAATCTTCGCAATATTCTGATAAACCTTCAATTGTTTCTCGGTTATTGTAAGACATTCATTTGTGGAGATGTTAATACCAACCTAACCAAGAGTGGAAGTTTGTGGGAGCGATAAGACACAAACACACACACGCATATATATATATATATATATATATATATATATATATATATATATATATATATATATATATATATATATATATATATATATATATATATATATATATATATATATATATATATATATATATATATTATAAAATTTGGTTGTTGAAAACTGGGTGCAGAAAACGTAACTCCCGTGGCGTAACGGTAGAGGAATTGACTCACGTGCTTAAATGTGTTGGTTCGATCCCTCGTTCGGATCCTTTGGAAGGAACTTCTTAGAATGTTCCCCTCTTGGAATAATTTATAAAAATCTCAGAAAATCGAACATGATAACGTAATGACGTGATAACGTTAATAACATTATAACGTAGCATGATAACGTTATAACATGATAGCATAACGTGATATCCTAATAACATAACGTGATAACGTAATAATGCGATAACATAACGTAATAACATGATAACATTATAACATTATAAAATGATAAAGTGATAGCGTAATAGCATGATAACTTTATAACATTATAACGTGATAACCTAACATTATAACATGATAACGTGATAAGGTAATAACGCGATAACATGATAACGTAATAACATGATAACATTTTATAACGTGATAACGACCTCTCCAATCTAGAATGTTCAGTGGCTTGCAAAGCTGAAGATGATAAATAGACTGATACTTCAGCAAAAGAAACCACTCGGAAAAGAATTTAGGGAAATTTTTTGAAGAAAACTGAAATCTTTGAACAGAAATGCGCAGATATTGATCTCGAGGTGGATGGTCGCGGGCAAATTTGTCGCAATATTGAAGCAGTCGTGCTACACAATATCGGGAAGCACAGAGCGAGCAGAAAACACTTACTATATATATAATACTATCCCCAATAAAATTTTAATTAAAAAATAAGTATCACTTTAGTTTTATAAGACAATGAAATTATTATTTATTACTTTTTTTATTATTTTTTTTTATTTTTATTATTAATAAATATTTATTATTTCTTAGTTCAACTTTAGGTTTGATAACAGTAGTTTGTATCGTTAGATTAACGCGATTTTTGAATATAAATTACTGTTTTAATCGTATTATTATTATTAGTATTAGTATTTTTATTTTATTATTATTATTATTATTATTATTATTATTATTATTATTATTATGCAGTAGAAGAAGTTTGTTGTTTTATTTCGGTACA
>SEYY01000265.1:30000-35000 GCA_009176605.1 Armadillidium nasatum
AGAAAAAGTTCCAATTATAATAAGAATAAATTGAGAAATAGGAAAATAGGAGGACTATAAAACGTAAGTGAAGTTCAAAGAACAGTTTAAAAAAAAACAACAAAAAAAAAATCTGAAAATTATAAAAATAAAAACTCGGAGTATGATAAAATCAAACTAAAAAATACTAGACCATAAAATGTATAAAAAACAAAAACAAAAAGAATTTGAACCATAAAAAATAAAAATATGCTCAGAGAAGAATAAAAATCAAACTAAAAAAATGCTGAACAATAAAAATAAACATAATTTCAAAAGACAATAAAACTTAACTAAAAAAATACCAGCATCATAAAATCATAATTTCAGTATTGAGAAATTGAAAAAGAAAAAAATAATAAATTTTTTCTTCAAAAATAGCTGACGACGGTAATATTTGTTTTTAGCTTTAAATTAGAATATGAAAAAAAAAATAAATAAATTTGGTTGTTTGTACGTTCTTCATATTTCGTTTGTACAAGACCCGTGTTGTGTACATTTTGATTACTTTTTAATATTTGTTACTCCAGCAACTTTCACTTTTGTTTTTATTTATTTTTTTTTTTTTCATTATTATTATTATTAAACTATCTATTATATATCACATCTCACACGGGCATTGCCCTATTCGAGGAGAGGAACTTTTCTAGGTAGTATATACCTAGGATCCCCAAGTGGAATCGAACCGGCCCCCACAAGCACGTGAGTCAATCACACTATCGTTTGACCACGGTAGACGGCCATTTGCTTCAATTTTACAATAGGAATATTCTCATAAAACTACAAAAATGGCATAAAAGAGAATGATGATGAAGGGGAAGTACTATAATGAATGGTTGGAGCTGGAGCAGAGAGCACCCACTTGATAACATCTTCGTAGCTGAAATTGGGGCTAAAGGAGCTCTCCGGAGTTAAAGAAGAATTATTGAATTTTGCTCCGGAACCTTTTGTGAATTCCGAAAATAAGGTTTTTGGAGTACAAAAAGTCGGAGCAAACTTCAACCCTATACTTTTGGGTCAGTTAATTTGGGATTTATTTATCAAATTAGATTTTTAGGTCATTATGAAGAAGGATTCTTCGCAGAAATACTAGAGGTTAGGAACCACCTTTTCCACTGCTTTCTCTTTCCGTCCGTGGCTGATGATGTTGCAAGAACCGCAGGCAGGTATATAACTTTTGTAAGGTTGTTGTTATATATGACCAGTACACAAACTTGCAGAATAAATTGGACAAAGCAAAATAAACGTTATATATATATATATATATATATATATATATATATATATATATATATATATATATATATATATATATATATATATATATATATATATATATATATATATATATATATATATATATATATATATATATATATATATATATATATATATATATATATATATATATATATATATATATATATATATATATATATATATATATATATATATATATATATATATTATATATATATATATATATGTGTGTGTGTGTGTGTATGTATGTGCGCATGTGTGTAGGTGTGAGTGTGTGCTTGTGTGTGCGTGCGTATGTGTGTAGGTGTACGTGTGTGCTTGCGTGTGTATGTGTGTGTGTATGTATGAACATTAAAGTTAGTATAAATTTAAACATTTTATTGGGCTGGAGTCAAAAATTTATGGACGTCCAGCGATATTTGTCGCTAAATTATTGAGACTGGCAACATTGTTTTTAACTTTGAATTCTAGGTTTAGACATTTATTGAAAAAGGAGGGTAAGTTATAATAAAATTTATAAATTTCATTAGTGTGATTTTTTTTTTTTTACATTTACTTTATAAGACTGTGAAGGAACTTCTCCCTAATCACAATTTTATTAAAAAAAAAAAAAAAAAACTACGTATAAGCTATCTAGTATCTAAAAATATAAACTAATTCAAAAAAGAGTTTATTGTATTTAACTTGTTCTATAGAATTATGTATTACTGTAGGGCTGAATTATAAAAAGAAATGAAAGAAAAATAAAATCTGTTGGGTTGAAATATGTCTCTACTCTATAACAAATTATTTCTTTTTTAAAAATTTAAAAATAAAAAAAAATTTGTAATTTTTTTATTTAAAATTTTTTTTTTCTTCAAAATTTTGAGTTTTGAAAGTTCAAACGTTAAAAATAAGTTTTTAAATATTTATCTTAATAAATATTAAATAACAACATTAAATATTAAATTAAATATTAAATAAAAACACAGTACCATTAAATACTTTTAAAAATAAAAATATTATTTACTTACTTTCTTTAAAATTTAAATTTGAATACAATGAATTGGTTATATCAATAATTTTTCGTCATTTTTATATATATATAAAAAATTAAAATATATTGTATTTCAATTTAAATTTAAACTTATAATTTAAACTTATAATTTAAATAAATAATTTAATTAATTGTATTTACTTATTTACTCTATATAATTATTTATTACTATTTAGGAGGAGAATAAGCTTATATATTTGTAGCTAAAAAGCAAATAGAAAAATTTAAAAATAAAAAAAAGTCATGATTTTTATATATTTTTTTATTATTTTTATATCACAAACGGTCACGGGCAGAGCCCTATCCAAGTAGGGGGCTTTAAAGAAGACCTCTTATAGGAATAAAGATCTGGATGAGCGCAATGAAAAAAATCCAACCTCTTCAGTGTAAATTTTTTTTTTTTTTTAAGTCGTGTAGGCCTAATTCTTGCCATGTTGATTTGAATGATTGAATTTTGAATAAAAGAATAGATTTTGACTGATTTTAAACCTCACACCATTTTACCTAAAATTGATTACTATATAAAAAAATTGATTACTATAAAAAAAAAATTTGATTTCTAAATAAAAAAAAAAATTTTGATTACTGTATAAAAAATAATTAAATTTTTGATTACTGTATAAAAAATAATTCACCAATCCTTTTAATGTAAAATTTTAATTATTTTTGTAGGAAATGACGCAAATAACTATTTGCAATACTGAATGAGTTGCCAGAGTCAAAGCAAATATTTAAAAAAAGCTATGGTAATAATAATAATAATAATAATAATAATAATAATAATAATAATAATAATAATAATAATCAATTGCGAGAGAGTTTTTAATTCACAGATCGAGTCAATCTTCTCTCAACTGCCAAACGTAAGACGTTTATGAATATATATTATTATTAATTTTATGAATTAAAATTTTTTTTTAATATTTAGCCACCACTCACGGGTTGGGGTTACGGGGGCAAAGTCCCGTAAACATATGATCCTGTGACATGCATTTGAATGTTGAAGAATAAGTTTCATTATTAATTTTTTTTTAGTATTTTTATTGATTTTAGCCACTTATTTCATATATCAAATTGATATTTACGTAATTTCCTACAAAAATAAAAATATAAATTTTATATTAAGCAAGAAACTTACCGAGTTATTAGAATTTAAAAGTCAAATATATATATATTATATATATATATATATATATATATATTATATATATATATATATATATATATATATATATATATATATATATAAAAATTTTTTTGTATTATATTTCGTAAAAATCTATGTTCATCTCTATCAATGTTTTTAAAAATTTAACAGATTCAATTTCCAATAAAATATGACGTCATCATTAAAATCTCTTCTGATTGGTCGGCGAGTTCGATGCTCTTCTCAAAGTGGGAATGTTGCTAACGCGTTTTTCGAGAATACAAACATGCGAACACACACACAGTAAGTAAAAGCGAATTATTATGTACTTTTATTTCTTTTTTTTTTTTTTTTTTGAAAGAATTTTTTTTTGTTTTTGTTTTTTTTTAAAAATTTTTTTTTAAAATTTTAAAAATTTTTTTTTCAAATATATTATAATTAAAAAAATTGTATAATGAAATTTATATATATATATATATATATATATATATATATATATATATATATATATATATATATATATATATATATATATATATATATATATATATATATATATATATATATATATATATATATATATATATATATATATATATATATATATATATATATATATATATATATATATATATATATATATATATATATATATATATATATATATATATATATATATATATATATATATATATATATATATATATATATATATATATATATATATATATATATATATATATATATATATATATATATATATATATATATATATATATTATATATATATATATATATATATATATATATATATATATATAATATATATATATATATTATATATATATATATATAATATATATATATATATATATATATATATATATTTTTTTATTATATATATAATATTATATATATATATATATATAATATATATATATATATATATATATATATATATATATATATATATATTATATATATTATATATATATATATATATATATATATATATATATATATATATATATATATTATATATATATATATATATATATATATATATATATATATATAAAATATATAAAAAAAAAAAAAAAAAAAAAAATAAAAAAAAAAAAAAAAATATATTAATATATATATATATATATATATATATATATATATATATATATATATATATATATATATATATATATATATATATATATATATATATATATATATATATATATCAATGGAAGAGAGGAACCATTCTATAGACATTATACAATATACAGTGGCCAGATCTTTTTGGTTTCAAATTTTTATTAAATGAGGTAATTGCAATCCTTTGGTCAAATTTTTTTTTAAAATCATGTATGGGTCAAATTTTTTTTGTGTTTTTTTAGGAACAACATCTTTATTATCTTATGTCAATCACATTATCTCACGAATTACTTGTCAACTTACTCAGAAAATTTACATTGTTTCTCTCTTAAAATTTTGGGGATCCAAACTTTATCTCAGGCAAGATTTGACTTTAAAAGCTCTGTGAAT
>SEYY01000265.1:40000-42500 GCA_009176605.1 Armadillidium nasatum
AACAAAACATATCTGTCCTATAATTATAGAAACCGGTTTTCAAAGATAATTTTAATCCTATCTTTACCACGACTCATTTTGTCTGTAGGTATAGGGGGCAAAGCCCCAGGTAGACTAATGTTCGTGTCCCATGCATTTGTATCTTCAAAATTGTAGACCGTATACTACACTGCAAAAATTGTTCCGACGAATCGTTGGATAAGTGGCAAAAATGTCACAACGAATTTTGGCAGTTATTTTCTTATTAGAAAATTAACATGTGAAGCGACTTTCTTATGCTTAACAAGTCTTTTCTCTATTGAAAATTTTACTGACATTTTTGCTACTTGTCCCAACGATTCGTTAGGACAATTTTTGCAGTGTGACGTCAGTAAAGTTTTAATTTAATAATAAGTACCAATTAATAATTGATACAATTTTATATAAGTTATATATATATATATATATATATATATATATATATATATATATATATATATATATATATATATATATATATATATATATATATATAATTACCTAAACCTGACCTATATTGAAAAATTAATATCATTACCTAAGATTTTTAATACTTTTTATTTTTTTTTATTATGTAAATATATATATATATATATATATATATATATATATATATATATATATATATATATATATATATATATATATATATATATATATATATATATATATATATATATATATATATATATAACAGGTGGGAAAATTACAGAGATTGACATAAATCCAGAGGTGCGAAATTTCATTTCCAAATTCAGATCAAGTGCCGAAATGAAAAATGAACGCGTTTCAGATATACCGATTACGTACATCGTAACAGAATTCGTTCCTATTAGCTGGAATAAATATTTATATAAAATGAGATCATCTCAAATTCAGCCAATCACAGTTTAATTAAGCCCCTCTCAATGTTTTTATTCTCTTTTTATTCAAAATAGAGCTTTTATGAAATGATCTCCATTTATATAAATATTTATTTCCAGCTTAATAGGAACGAACTTCTGTTCACGACTGTACATGTACGAATGAGCTTAGCAGTTACGTACATGTACGAATGAGCTTAGCAGTTAGGTCTAGAGTGAGTGAGACGGACAGAATAATAAGGATGAGTGTATAAGTGGTAAGAGTTCTTCTCAGGTGAGGGATGTATTCGCCTAGAGAGATCAGAATAGCAGGGTCCATTGTAATAGAGATTATAAAGTAAGATCTATGGGCAGAAAAGTAATAGGAGAGGGTCATTGAGAGGTGAAAAAAATATAAAGGGTTATTTAAAGGAAGAGTTAATTGTAAGTTACATGACTCCTTGCAGGATTAAGTTAGGTTAGGTTGGTAATACATTCTGCACATTCCGAGGAACATTGTACGACCGTAAGCAGTAATCATTCCAAGGAATATCAAAGAAATATGTCGGCAAATTTGACCACTTTACAGGACAGAAGTGCCATCGTTATTCGCTAAAGACGATTACCTGTTCCTGGGTATAAGGTCCTGAAGAGACAGAAAAAGGATGCAGAAATAAAAGGTAGTCGGAGGAAACCAGAAACAGAAAGAATTTAACAGTGAAAACGAACGACAGGAAGTTAGGAAAAGGGGTTATTATGTGATAACATCTAGGAAGCAATCATGAATACGGGTGGCGAACTTCACCATCTGCTCAAACATGAATACGGGTGGCGAATCCCACCATTTTCTGAAGCATATATACTTCTGACGAGCTCTACAATCTTCTCAGACATGAATACGGGTGACGAGCTCCACCACCTGCTCAAACAGGAATATGGGAGACGAGCTCTACAATCTACTCAATCATGAATATCGGAGACGAGCTCCACCATCTGCTCAAATATAAATACGGGTGACGAGCTCCACCATCTTCTCAAAAATGAATAGGAAGGGTGAGCTCCACCATCTGCTCAAGCATGAATACAGGGAGAATAGCTCCATCATCTGCTCAAGGTTGTTGTGGATAGAGAAATGGGAAGAGAGTAGATGAAAGAATGTGTTCTTTATATATATATATATATATATATATATATATATATATATATATATATATATATATATATATATATATATATATATATATATATATATATATATATATATATATATTATATATATAATATATATATATAATATAATAATAATAATAATAATAATATAATAATAATTTCTTTCAAACAAAATATCCAAAATCTTGAGAAATACAAACAAAATACAGGGTTATACTGAAATAATAGTACAAAGTCTCTCTTTTATTACATAAATATTCTTCTTAAGGCATTTTGAGACACCCTGTACAAGAAGTTGCATTAAAATTAGAGGTCGTTAGTGAAGTAATTAAGGCGAAGGCAAGAGGACTTGGAGGTCAGTCTCCCATTATCAATTTTGTTGCAAATGTTTGCCACCAATATAACCCCTCCCCCTCCCCCACCCTGTACCTCATCTTTAAATATTTGGGTTACAGTTAGCATTTTAATTT
>SEYY01000265.1:47500-59092 GCA_009176605.1 Armadillidium nasatum
GTATGAGTTACGTCTTGGGTCATTTAGCTGAAAAGAGAAAGAATGAGACTTAAAGAAGGGAGAGTCGCACTAGTTCTCCTCAATGGAGGATGTATGAGACAGAGTTTAGTAGACAAGTGTTAATTGGAGTAATTATAGTACACTTCAAAAATTGTCCCAACGAATATTTGGAACAAGTGGAAAAAAAATGTCCCAACAAATTTTTTTCAGTTAGTTTCTTATTAGAAAATAAATCGGTGAAGCGACTTTCTTTTGCTTAGCATGTCTTTTCTCTATTGAAAATTTTACTGTGACATTTTTGACACTTGTCCCAACGATTCGTTAGGACAATTTTTCAGCGTTTTAATATGGAGAGTATGGCAACAGTTTGATGGGCAGGAAGAGAATGGAGAATGTTAGTGAGAGGAGGAGGGAGGTGATAAATCGAAAAGCCCTAGATTCCACCTTATCAAGAAGAGCCTTGTGTAAGGAACCACACTGTAGATATTCGATGGTGAACAATGATCTTATACCGAACAAGCAACCATGAAGATGTTCGGAAGAAACTGACAACACCCCATCATCTTAGAACTTATATTTATTGAGAATATATATAGATTTGTGCTTGTGTGTTTGTGTGTATATATATATATATATATATATATATATATATATATATATATATATATATATATATATATATATATATATATATATATATATATATATATATATATATATATATATATATATATATATATATATATATATGTGTATATGTGTGTATGTGTATCTAATAGATTGCAATACAGAATTAATTTAAGTCTTACTACAATAGTACAAAAAAAAAATATTTGGTAAAGTACTTAAATATATTCTTAAAGTATTTAAAGTTTCTAAACACGTAATAGAACTTCAGACTAAAATAATTACAGTTAAATAAGTTTTTGGCATCGAAATTCAAACTGACTTTAAAAAATTTCTTCACAGAGAAGTAATCAAGACTAAATAGCTTAAATAATTGCCTGTAGTTAAGGAGTAAGTGGTCTAATTTTCTTATAACGAGTTATCTGATTTGAACTTTAAGGAATAACTGATAATTATAATCGATAGTAGGATTTCAATAATTTTTATCAAGAGAGATATCGATATATCGATACGAATGAAATGATATTGTATTAATTAGGGATTTTGCTTGAGAGTTAAATATCAAATATTTATATAACCAAAAGGTATTTTAGTTTAACTGATAATTATAATCGATAGTAGGATTTCAATAATTTTTATCAAGAGAGATATCGATATATCGATACGAATGAAATAATATTGTTTAGGAATCAGATAATTTAAAATATCGAGAGTTAAATATCAAATATTGATATGACAAAAGGTATTTTAGTTTAACTGATAATTATAATAGATGATAGGATTTCAACAATTTTTATCAAGGGATATATATCGATATATCGATATGAATAAAATAATATTGTTTGGGAGCCAGACATCGATATGAGCAAATGTATTTTGTTTGAGAGTTACATAAAAAATATCGATATAACGAAAGGTATTTTAGTTTAACTGATAATTATAGTCGATGGTAGATTTCAACAATATTTCTCGAGAGGGATATCGATATATCGATATGAGTAAAATAATATTGTTTGTGATCAGATATCGATATGAGCAAAGAAAAAAAACAACAAGAGGTTTTAAGGTTCAGCTAAACCACCATTTTTTTTTTTTTTTTTTTTTGGATATTGTGTTCAACAACATTCTTAGATTCTCTTATTCATTATGAAGATGCAAAAATTGTCCTAACGAATCGTTGGGACAAGTAGCAAAAAATGTCAGAGTAAATTTTTTTTTTTTTATTTTCTTATTAGAAAATAAATCGGTGAAGCGACTTTCTTGTGCTTAACATGACTTTTCTCTATTAGAAATTTTACTGACATTTTTTGCCACTTGTCCCAACGATTCGTTAGGACAATTTTTTATATTACTATAGTATGCGGTCTACTCTAAAATTTCCGGGCACACACAAATTTCTACTGAAGGTATCGCCTCCATTCCCTTCGACCCATGAGTGGTGGTAAATATAATAAAAAATTATACTATATATATATATATAATATATATATATATATATATATATATATATATATATATATATATATATATATATATTATATATATATATATATATATATATATAAAGCCATGAAGTGTCCCACATAGCCAAATTTGTTCCAGTAACTACATTACATTTTAATATAAACTTAATTCAAAATATTTATAAGTTTGCGTGTAAAAGGGATTAAAATTTGTGAGTGTGTGTGTGCGTGCGCTCGAACGCGTTTGTAGGTATGTATGTGTGTGTGAATGAAATTTACTTTCAATGAATTTTTGTATATATTACTAGATTAGGGGGAAGGGTAGGACCTCGAAAGTTCATTTTTTTTTAAGCATAGATTTAATAAAAATGAATGCTTTTAATATATGGAACGTTCAGAGTTAAAGCGAATTAGGTCCATATTTTGCACATTTTGAACTAACACTGCCAAGGTAGAATAAAAATATTATATTTTTCTATAGAATATTTGAATCATGTCCATAGGTCAATATATAATCCTCCAGGTGGCAGCGAAGACAAAATTCGAAGTCAAACGTTAATGAATGGAACTAAAAAAATTTTGAAGCCCGTTTTCTAGGAATCTAATCTAATCACTTTACCTCTGAACCCTTCATATATTATTCTGTTGATATACAATACTCGAAAATTGGGATAATATGAACGGTATGATAGGTATAGGTCATATGACCTACAAATTTTAAATAAAAAACATAAATAAAATAAATAAAAAAAATTATACAATAAATATAAACATTTCGATCTTACTGATTTTTTAATTATAATTATTATAATTTTAATTATTATTATTAGAATTTTAATTCATATATATATATATATATATATATATATATATATATATATATATATATATATATATATATATATATATATATATATATATATATATATATATATATATATATATATATATATATATATATATATATATATATATATATAATATAGTATATATATATATATATATATATATATATATATATATATATATATATATATATATATATATATATATATATATATATATATATATATATATATATATATATATATATATATATATATATATATATATATATATATATATATATATATATATATATATATATTTATTACTGATGGCAAAATATGACCTGTGTGAGAAAGTATAAAATCCTTTTTAGGAAATACTGTTCTAATGCTCGACCTTATTTCGTATTGAGTTATTTCTTTTATTTCTATTATTAAGGAAAGTAATTTTCTGTGTCTCATGATCCCTCTGTAATAATTCCCCACTAATCTCTAGAACAGGAAAAATAGTAAAGAAAGGTCAAAAAATGAAATCTTTATCTGTCTTACTTTCCTATTTATACCAGTTACAAATTAAAAGGTCAGGATCATGGGTCCTGAAAATACTTGGAATTCGGGTTTTGGGATGTTTTTGGCTTTTAACATGTAACTGGTATAAGTAGGAACGTACGACAGATGGAGATTTTATTTTTTGACCTTTTTATACTATTTTCCCTGCCCTAGCGAATTATCATAGTCTCATTTTATGAAAATTAGCCACACATGCCGAAAATAGGTCTTGAATAGTTGGAATACTTGGAATTCTGGTTTTGGAATGTTTGATATATAGATATATATATATATATATATATATATATATATATATATATATATATATATATATATATATATATATATATATATATATATATATATATATATATATATATATATATATATATATATATATATATATATATATATATTATATATATATATATATATACTATATATATATAAGGTATCTCATCTCTACAAACTAAAATCAACGAATATATCAAAAGATGAGTTTATATTATATATTATTATTATATATAATATATATATATATATATATAATAATATATAATATATATAATATATATATATATATATATATATATATATATATATATATATATATATATATATAGGAGTGTATTGAGATTTTGTGTACTATGGCTACTGCATATTAATATATTTTTAATATGCTTTTACTAAAATCTTTCCTCCTCCAGTGTGTGTGTGTGTGTGTGTGTGTGTGTGTGTGTGTTTGTTGGTGAAAGTTTGTTTACTAGAATTAGTCAATGTAGGTAGTATGATTATCGACTATGTTGATGACTATTTTATGACTGTAGTAATGAAGTTTAGTCAATTATACTTTTTTAGTTTTGATGTTTAAATTTAACTCTGGATACAATTTAACTCAAAATATCTTAAAAAATCAAATCGAATATTTTCTCGTTCATTTCTGATGGGAACGATATAATCGAGCCTATAACTTACCAGAAAAAAAATAGATCTTTCATCGACAATAAATGAGACATATTTTGCATTTTTCTACTCTGTTGGCTATAAGACTTTTCTATTATTTCGTTAGTATATTTATTCTCTTTCATAACGTTTATTACTTACAATTTATTTGTGTAGCGAATGAAATTGCAGGGATCGACAATGTCTTACATACGAGGATTACAAATGTTTCTTAAAAACAATCCGCAGAATCTGAAGTGAGAATTTTCGATTTGCATTCTAAGTAGGTTTTATCTATTTAAAATATCACTTGCTATGCTGCTCGCAGACTCGACCTCTCTCTGTCTGTCTGTCTGTCTGTCTCTCTATCTATATCTATCTATCTATCTATCTATCTATCTATCTCTCTGAAGTCAATCTTTTCTTTGTCTTCTCTCTCTCTCTCTCTCTCTCTCTCTCTCTCTCTCTCTCTCTCTCTCTCTCTCTCTCTCTCTCTCTCTCTCTCTCTCTCTCTCTCTCTCTCTCTCTCTCTCTCTCTCTCTCTCTCTCTCTCTCTCTCTCTCCTTGGAGAACTCTTCATTGAGTCATAAAAATATAATGCAATCCATAAAAAGAAAACTAAATATTAAATTGCATTTTTAAAAGTATTTTTATTTACTAGTATTAATATTATTATTATTATTATTATTTTTTTTTTTTTGTCTGTTCAGCAGAATTGTTATGCACCAGTTAGCAATTTAAATATAGTCTAAATTTTTCTTACCAAATATTAAAGTTTTATTTTAAAAAATGAATAAATAAATAAATAAATAAAATAAAAATTTTTTTTGACATTTTCTCGGAACAAAAATATAAAATCTGTTCCGTGATAAACATTAAATTATTTTTTTTTATTTTCGAAATATTATTTTTAGCTTCTTTTTTTTCTTTTGTTTTTTGAAGATATTAATAATACATGCACACACACACACATATACATACACACACATACACATGCATACACACATGCACACACACACATATGCACATACATACTCTACTTGATATACACACACACACACTTAAATGTTTCTTTACAGAAAAAATACTCAAATATGCAATTAAAAATTATAAAATTATAAATAATTATAAAAATTATAAATAATTATAAAATATAGAAAAATTATAAATAATTATACAAATAAAATATAAATTTTAATTTGAAGATTTCAGAAAAAATGTAAAAAAAAAATATTTTTCAATATTTTGACATTTAATTTAATTTTTATTTTAACTTTTTTTTTGGTTGTATTTTTATTAATTATTTTTTAATAATTTTATTTTTATTAATTTTCTTTTTCTTTTCATTTTTTCATCTTCATTTTTCTTCTTTTTTCATTTTCTTTTTTTTTCTTTTTTTTTTTTCTATTTTTCTTTTTCTTTTCATTTTCTTTTTTATCTTTTTCATTTTTTTTCTTCTCCTTTTTCTTTCTCCTTTTCAGTCAAATGAAATTTCGTCTTTAAACCCAAAAAAAAAAAAAAAAAAAAAAAAAAAAAAAAAGTTTTTGTGTGAAAATGAAAAGGTTAGCTTTATATATTTTTCCTGAATGTGTAAAATTCAACATTAAATAATGTTTATATATTTATAATAATAATAATAATAATAATAATAATAATAATGACTAAATTAATAACAATGATAATAATGACTTTAAAATAATATATAATAATAATAATAATAATACATAAATAATAGGAAAAATAATAATAATAATTTAAATAAAAAATTTTAAATTAATTTTACTTTAATAATAATGTAATATATTTTGAAATATTTTAATAATATTATTCTCATATATATTTTATAATTATTTGTATATAAATTTACGGAATATATTTTTATTAGAATTTTATATATTATTTATTATTGTATTATGATAAATTTACAATAGAGAATGATTAAAAAATTAATTTAAAAAATTTCTAATTTTTATTTTTATATATATAATTGTAATTAAAAAAAATTTTTAATTTTTAAAAAAATTTTTTTTTTTTTTTTTTTATTTTTTTTTTTTATTTTATTTTTTAATATTTAATATAATTTAATATTTATATGATTAAATACTTTTTTTTTTTTTACTGGGTGAGAAATTTTAGTTAAAAAGCAGTATAATTTTTAGTTACTTAGATTTAAAAAAGAGAATATTATAGCTAGAAATAGATTTGAAAGCCAAAATTATGGCAAGAAATTGATTTGAAAGCCAAAATTATGGCTAGAAATAGATTTGGAAGCCAAAATTATGGCTAGAAATAGATTTGGAAGTCAAAATTATAGCTAGAAATAGATTTGAAAGTCAAAATTAGCTTAAAATAGATTTGAAAGTCAAAATTATAGCTAGAAATAGATTTTAAAACCAAAATTATGGCTAGAATTAGATTTGAAAGCCAAAATTATGGCTAGAAATAGATTTGAAATCCAAAATTGTCTAGAAATAGATTTGAAAGCCAAAATTATGGCTAGTAATAGATTTGAAAGTCAAAATTATAGCTAGAAATAGATTTGAAAGCCAAAATTATGGCTAGAGATAAATTTAAAAATCAATATTATGACTAGTTAAATATAAAAGTTAAAATAAAGAAAATTGTTCGGTTTAAAAGTAAAATAATGGCTATAGTTAGATTTAAAAGCTAAAATATAGCTAAAATATAGCTAAAGTTAGATTAAAAGGCCAGTTTAATGACCAAAGTTAAAATTCAAAGTGATTATTAAATAACTATTGTCTTTTTTTTAAACTTAGAAAAAATATCAGAAAAAATTATTTCTTACAACAATCAACAAAAATAAAAGCGAAAAGAAATATTTTAATATCCCTAACAAAAATAAAATTGAAAACAAAAAAATAAAAATAAAAACAAAAATAAAATCGAAAAAAAAATATTTTGATGAAATAATTATTTCCAACAACAGTCATAAAAAATAAGACCGAAAAGAAATATTTTAATAAAAAAAAATTAAAAAAAAAAAAAAAAAAAAAAAAAAAAAAAAAAAAAAAAAAAAAAAAAAAAAAAAAAAAAAAAAAAAAATTTAAAAAAAATGAAAAAAATTTTAATAAAAAATAAAAATAAAAAAAAAAAAAAAAAAAAAAAAAAAAAAAAAAAAAAAAAAAAAAAAAAAAAAAAAAAAAAAAAAAAAAAAAAAAAATAATAATAATAATAATAATAATAATAATAATAATAATAATAACGAAAAATATTGTAATAAAAAAAATTTGTCAAAAAAAAAAAAATAAAAAAAATATTTTAAAAAATTTAATTCTAACAAGTCAACAAAATAAAAAAAAAACGAACAAATATTTTAAAAAAAATTAATTCTAACAAAACAAAAAAAATAAATAAATAAAAATTAACAACTAACAACAGTCAACAAAAATAAAAACCGAAAAGGTGATATTTTACAGGTAAAAAATTATACTAATTGCATTTGTTTAAGAATGTTTCCATTTTTGGTTTCTTTGAAACAATAAAAAAAAAACACGAATGACGTCATCGCGGAGACATTCGTGTGAAGAAGCAATTAAAGAAACGTGTTTAAAACGTGTCATCTTCATTGTCCTTCATTATAATTATTCATTTCTATTAAATACTTTATGTATGGATGAACGTATGCATGGATGTAGGAATCTATGTAAGTATATATATTATATATATATATATATATATATATATATATATATATATATATATATATATATATATATATATATATATATATATATATATATATATATATATATATATATATATAATATATATATATATATATATATATAGTGTGTGTGTGTGTGTGTGTGTGTGTGTGTGTAGTCTGTCGTACTATTTATAGTTTGTTTTGTTTGTTTTTGTTTTTTTTTAGCAAATGTAAAATTTCACACACACACACACACACACACACGCTAATTGGTAACTAAATTTTTTCATTAATAGCATACCGTAGATATCGTAGTGGAAAGTTGGTAATAAAATGAAGACGGGCGTCAAGAGATCCGAAGGGAGGGAGTAAATCAAGAAGTGAGAGAGAGGGAGTAAGGAGATCTTAACGGAAGATTGGAGGGCGGGAGTAATTGGAACTGTAAAAAAGGAAAAAAAAAACTAGTGTAAAGGAATTTGAAAGCTGGGAGGAAGTAGAGAAATCTGAAGGGAGGAAGAGAAGGGGGGTAGAAAAGAGATCTGAATTGAGAAAGGGAGGGAGGAAGTAGATCTGTGAGGAAGAAAGGGAGATCCGAAGTAGGAGGATTTAAAGGAAAAAAGGGAGGTCGCAAGCAAAGCGATCTGAAGTTGAAAAAGGGAGGGAGGTGAGTCAAGAGATTTGCAAGGAAGAAGAGAAGGCGGAAATAGGGAGATTTAAAAGAAAGATGAAAGACTGAAACAAAGAGATCAGAAGGGAAAAGAGGGAGGGCGGTAGTAAAGAGATCTGAATTGAGAAAGGGATTGAGAGAGGAAGAAGGAAGAACTGAGGTAGGGAGATTTAATGGAAAGAAGAGAGGGCGCAAGAAAAGCGATCTGAAGTTAAAAAAGGGAGGACGTGAGTCAAGAGATCTGCAAAGAAGAAAGTAAGTCGGAAATAGAGAGATTTGAAAGAAAGATGAAAGACTGAAACAAAGAGATCAGAAGGAACAAAAGAAGGGTGGGAGTCAAGAGATCTGAATTGAGAAGGGGAGGGAGGAAGTAGATCTGTGACGAAGGGAGACCCGAAGTAGGGAGATTTAAAGGAAAGAAAGTAGAGAGGAAGCAAAGAGATCGAAAGTTTAAAAATAGGGAGGGAGTGAGTCAAGAGATCTACAAGGAAGAAGGGGAGGCGGAAATAGGGAGAATTAAAAGAAACATGAAAAACTGAAGCAAAAAGATAAGAAGATAAAAGAAGGGCGGTAGTAAAGAGATCTGAATTGAGAAAGGAAGGAAGGAAGAAGATCTGTGTGGAAGAAGGGACAACTGAAGTAGAGAGATTTAAAGGAAAGAAATGAGAGAGGAAGCAAAAGGATCTGTAGTTAAAAAAAGGAGGGCGTGAGTCAAGAGATCTACAAGGAAGATTTAAAAGAAAGATGAAAGATTGAAACAAAGAAATGAGAAGGGAAAAAAGAAGGGCGGGAGTCAAGAGATCTGAATTGAGAATGGGAGGGAGGAAGAAGGGAGACCTGAAGTAGGGAGATTTAAAGGAAAGAAAGGAGAGAGAAAGCAAAGCGATCTGTAGTTAAAAAAAGGAGGGCGTGAATCAAGAAGGGAGAAAGTCAAAATAATAATAATAATAATAATAATAATAATAATAATGAAAGACTGAAACAAAGAGATAAGAAGGGAAAAAAGAAGGACGAGAGTCAAGAGATCTGAAGTTGAAGGAGATAAAACAAGAAGAAGAATCAGACTCTCGAGGTTTATTTTCCCACGAACTTCTCTCCAGACGAACATTATTATTAAAGGAGATCAGAGAGAAGTGAAGGCATTCTTTGCCCACTTTTCAGGATTAAAAAATAATCACATTTTTGTTTCTATATTTGTATTACTCGTCTTTCATTAATGCTTAATAAGCAAATTTGGAAAGTTTGATAAATTGAGGAATTGATATAGGATATTGCGTCAGAATTACTAGAAGGGGGAAAAAAAAACAATTTAAACTAAATTATGAATAAATAAATAAAACAATTATTATAATGCTTAATCAGTAATAAATCAACGCCGATCCTAAAATCAATCATGGATGAAAAGGTTATGATAACCCATGCAATATTGGAGTTAAATTTAATTTATGTATATTTTTTTTTTTTTTTTTTTTTCACTTCCACTGGCATTGCCCTATTTTAAAAGGATGGGGAACTTTCTTCGCAGTTTCTACGAAGGATCTCTATCTTTAAATGTAAGAAAAACAAAACATGATTTTGATATTAGGAAGAATTAAAAAAAAAAAAAAAAAAAAAAATTAATTGTATTAGAAGAGACGGAATTTAATTTTTTTTTTTTTTTTTTTTTTTTTTGTACAGATAGCCACCACTCACGGGCAGAGCCCTTTTCAAGAAGGGAACTTGATTGCATCTTAAATTAGAAGTTTAATGGTGCAGTGGTAATAGCTTAAGATTATAAAAAAATAATAATAATAATATTTAATAATAGTAGTAGTAATAAAGACAGGAATTTATCACATAATAATAATAATAATAATAATAATAATAATAATAATAATAATTAACGATAATAAAAAATAATAATAATAATAATAATAATAATAATAATAATAATAATAATAATAATAATAATAATAATAATAATAATAATAATAATAATAATATAATAATAAATAATAATAAATAATAATAATAATAATAATAATAATAATAATAATAATAATCAATAAAATTAATAACTAATAACAATTAATAATAATAAAATAAAATAAATAAATAAATAAATGTTAATTCAAACAATTTGTCATTTCTAACAAACTTTTTATTGAGCAATTAAGTGACGTTGCCGGCTTGCTAATCTTTCTACGACCAATCTTAACTGCATATTAGTAATCTATAAATTTAAATCCAAATATATATATATATATATATATATATATATATATATATATATATATATATATATATATATATATATATATATATATATATATATATATATATATATATATATATATATATATATATATATATATATATATATATTATTATTATTATTATTATTATTATTATTATTATTATTATTATTATTATTATTATTATTTATTATTATTATATTTATTTATTTATTTATTATTTATTATTTATTTATTTATTTATTTATTTTAATTTTCTTATTAATTTTATTTAAGCAATATGAAACTGTGCTTTTAAATTTTTATTTATAATTTACTTTTTTTAAAACTATTTTTTTTCCTTTTTTTTTTTTTTTTTTTTTTTTTTTTTTTTTTTTTTTTTTTTTTTTTTTTTTTTTTTTTTTTTTTTTTTTTTTTTTTTTTTATTAATTTAATAATTAATTAAAAGATATATATATATATATATATATATATATATATATATATATATATATATATATATATATATATATATATATATATATATATATATATATATATATATATATATATATATATATATATATATATAATAATTCAAACATTTTGATTCTCTATTACTAAAAAAAAGGGGAAA
>SEYY01000265.1:64192-69192 GCA_009176605.1 Armadillidium nasatum
ATATATATATATATATATATATATATATATATATATTATATATATTATATATATATATATATATATATATATATATATATATATATATATATATATATATATATATATATATATATATATATATATATATATATATATATATATATATATATATATATATATATATATATATATATATATATATAACTTCCTTTTTGACATTGTTAATCAAATAACTTTTATTTCTTAATTTTTCCCCCTCCTTTTGTGCGTTTCGCTTTATAATGCGTTTTTCCTTATAATACGTTTTCCCTCCTTTTGTGCGTTTTCCCTTATAATGCGTTTTATTTTAATACTTTTCCCCTTTCTTTGCTTTTACCCTTTCCTTAGGGGGAATTTCATGGCTGGAAGGTTAATATATATCTTTGATTTTCGGTTTATAAAAGGTGTTTGTGTTGTTGTTATTATTATTATTATTATTATTATTATTATTATTATTATTATTATTATCAATTTGTCCCCTTTTTCGGGGTAATAAAAATAATTTAAGGGGGTATGGGGAGGGTTTAATACTTTCGGTTGAGAAATAATTTTTTTTCAATTTTTTTTAATATATTAAAGAAATTTTTTTTTTTTTTTTTTTATTATTATTTTTATTTCTTTTAAATATATCTAATTAGAATTATTAGATAGTTATTTTCGTATTGGTGTTTTTAAAGACTAATGATATATATATATATATATACTGATATATATAAAGTAACGAAGAAGAAATTGATAGAAAATGATAGAAATTGATAGAAATTGATTAGATATAAAATTGTTGGATTCCTTTATTGTCAGTGCTCTATTTTTTCTACATTAAAAAAAAAAATAAAAGATGAGGATCTCTGCATTCTGTGACAGCAATCGAGAACGCGTTTCAGAAATCATGCGTTTACCAACTTTAAAATTGTCATTCAGATGAAATGCTGTTTAGTGGTGCCTCGAGAAAACGCGAGACAGATTTAGAAAAAAAATCTTCTTTTTCATCTTCCAATAATTGATGATGATCTATTTTCGCAGATTCTAAAAACTTTTTGTTTCTGAAGCTTTCTGCATTTATGATTCGACTGCAAATGAACACATTTTCCTTTTGTCGAACCTCTACTCAACTTGATGTTTGCAGTTGACGTACCTCTGCATGGCTTCAGTTGACAAACTGAATGCCCTTCTTGGTGCTGTGCGGATTAAAGTACTCAGCATTATAGAAACGTTGTATATTCACCCATTATATAGAGGGGCAGAAAGCTAATTTGAAGATGGCAAATAATTTACTATTTGAAATTTGAATAAAATACAATAAAGTATATCCTAAATTTACATAATACACTCCTGGTGATCAAAAATAATAAAAAAATAATTAATAAGGAATTCTGAAACAACAGAAATATGGAAAAGAACCACCAAACATTACAACTATAGAAACTGGTAAACTGACATAAATTTTTCGTTTTGTCTGAGCCTTCGCCGAAACGCTGACGTCATTTCCCGTCCACTGTGCCAGATCTAGCAGATGGAAAGAGGGTTGTCAGTTCCACGCGTGTGCAGGTGCTTAGCAATTATAATACCTTGACAATAAAATCGGAAATGTTGAGTGCTGGTTGCACTTATTGAAATTTTATGAATATTCTGTGAAATTACAAAATCCTTTTTCCATAAAATTATCGGGATATAAGGATCAGAATTCCAGGATTTTTCGGGATTCCGATCTTTCGTGATTAAAATTTTCACATCGGGATTCCGCGAATCGGGATCGTGAATCCCGTACGAATCACTGATATATATATATTATATATATATATATATATATATATATATATATATATATATATATATATATATATATATATATATATATATATATATATATATATATATATATATATATATATATATATATATATATATATATATATATATATATATATATATAATATATATATATATATATATATAATTGTGTTTGCAATTGAAATTTATATGAATAGCTTGAAGGGGGAAATTATGTTTCAAATTAGTTCACAAAGGGAGCTCAGATAATAAGGTTTGCTCTCGGTATTGTGATCTTGAACGGTTGATCATCACTCACGGTTTTAAAGACCGTTATAAAATATCAACAGTAATTTCAAATTATTTTGACTCCGCCCCCTTTTTAAACGGTATTACTCCTAAGCTCCGCCTATTTTCTCCGCTTTTCGCTCTGATACTTGCCTGCTTCTTGCTTGGTAATAAACTTTTTTTAAAGTTATTTTGTGAATGGCATATCCCTTCATGTATTTACGTTAAGTTACTTGTTATATGTATGGTGTCTGAAAGTAGTCTGCTGGCCTGGTCTTTGTTTTTATTAGTATTATTATTTTATTTATTAATATGACCACAATTTTTATAATACTTCAATGAAATGCTACTTCTACCACCACCACCACCACCACTATTAATAGTATATTTTTATTACTACTACTAATAATAATATTAATAATATTTAAATCTTTCCCATAAACAATATATAGTTTACGTAGATATTTCATACAGTTGTTCGCTGGTTGTGAACAAGAATAAAAATTCATTCTTAACCACTCGGCCATCCACCAAGCCAAATATCTTTCCCTTCAAATTGAAATTTTAATTTAAAATTAATTAATATATATATATATATATATATATATATATATATATATATATATATATATATATATATATATATATATATATATATATATATATATATATATATATAGTTGTCATAGAGATACTAAGGCTTAGACTTATCTAAAAATTAGATAAAGAATACGTTTTGGGATAATGAATTCAAATTGCACAAGCACGCATACACAAACACACACACACACACACACAACACACACACACACTATATATATATATATATATATATATATATATATATATATATATATATATATATATATATATATATATATATATTATATATATATATATATATATAATATATATATATAATATAATATAAATAATAAAAAATAATGTTAATAATAATAATAATAATAATAATAATAATAATAATAATAATAATAATAATAATAATAATTAATAAAATATTAATAACAATAAAAATAAAAATAAAGTAATTATAAATGAAAATGAAAAATAATTAATAATAATAGTAATAATAATAATAATTATAATAAGAGATAGTAATATAAATAATAAAATATAATAAATTAATAATAATAATAATAAAATAATAATAATAATAATAGTAATAATTATAATAATTATAATCACAGATAGAAATAATAATAATTGCAAATAATAATAATAATAATTGTAAATAATAATAAAGTTTAAGGTAAATGTAATCAAAGGGTAAAAATTAAATGAAAATTTGAATTAGTTTCTGCTGTATATATATATATATATATATATATATATATATATATATATATATATATATATATATATATATATATATATATATATATATATATATATATATATATATATATATATATATATATATATGAGGAGGGCTTTGAAGTCGTGCGATTGATATAAGAAATTCACAGGGCGTATTGAGTGCTTCGTTGTGTTGATATGGCATAAATATACGTCTGTATCACTGATAAAATTGTCCTAACGAATCGTTGGGACAAATGGCAAAAATGTCACAGTAAAATTTTCAATAGAGGAAAGACATGTTAAGCGTAAGAAAGTCACTTCAGCGATTTATTTTCTTAAAAGAAAATAACTGAAAAAATGTTTTTGTTAGTTGTCCCAACGATTCGTTAGGACAATAAATATTGCGTCACTTCAACTGACGTTCCTGTAATGAACACTCTAGTCGCAAACTTCATCCTTTGAGGAGACCTCGTCATATTTCTTGCGCGTTATACCATTCTATCTTTATCTACTTTTCTAACCCTTGATTTCGCCACTATCCTCATTCTCATACACTCAGCTAGTAAATTTTGTATCGCTATTCTTCTTTCGATTTGAAAATGTTATGTATCAGGACATGTCGGTCTTTGATTTGGATCTCATTTTCATATACTCAGCTGGTAAATTTTGTACCACTATTCTACCTTCGATTTTAAAAAAATGTTATGTACCAGGACATGTCGGTCTTTAATTTGGATATGAAGTATATTGTGTGTAGGCTTAGAAATTACGAACCACTCTCGGGAGTGCTAGCGTGAGCGCACACACACACACACACACACACATATATATGTATATATATATATATATATATATATATATATATATATATATATATATATATATATATATATATATATATATATATATATATATATATATATTATAAAGCATAATACCAGCAACGTAGGAAGAAACATAATGAAAAACAAATTAAAATTTTTAATAATTATTATTAGTAACGAAACGTTTCGGATTATAACAAAATCCATTATCAATATTATCTGTAATAAGATCAAAAGAATATTTAATAACAGGTTACAAAATGAATAGCAAAAAAAAAAAAAAAAAAAAAAAAAAGTCTTTAAAATAAAAATAAATGATAAAAAACAAAAACAAAAACAAACTAAATTGTATGCACAGGTTATAAATAACAAATTGTATATTTAAATAAACATAGTTTGTATACTCAGAAATTGAGTTTATATCAAACGTCTTAACCCCCAATTAAATTCAGCAACTTCATTTATCCCCCTCCTAATATATTAACCCTTCCCCTATATTTTATATATGTGTATACTGTATATCATGCATAACCAATTAACTCAACTTTCTGCATATATCAACTATGTTTATTTCAAATTTACCATTTGTTATTTATAACCTGTGTATACAACTTAGCTTATTTTTATTTTTTTTTTTTCTCTATATTATTAATCTTAATTTTAAAGACTTTTTTATTATTTATTTTGTAACCTGTTATTAATTATAATTTCGATCTTATTACAGACAATATTGATAATGGATTTTGTTATAATCCGAAACGTCAAGTTACTTATAAT
>SEYY01000265.1:74192-79192 GCA_009176605.1 Armadillidium nasatum
TAATGTAGTTATTAACTTAAACTTAACAAGTCTTCACAGAATTCTTAAATTATATCTTTGAAGAAAGTAAGAAGGACCATATAAAATCACTTCACTTTCCAATAATCCCTTAAAGTTAAAACTGGTCATTTCACTAAACTTTTCTAAACTATTTGTCTACAACCAGCGATCATTCGAAAGTTACCAAGAATGTTCTACTAAAGTAGCAAACCTCTCTCTCTCTCTATTTCTCTCTCTCTCTCGCTTTCTCTCTCTCTCTCTCTCTCTCTCTCTCTCTCTCTCTCTCTCTCTCTCTCTCTCTCTCTCTCTCTCTCTCTCTCTCTCTCTCTCTCTCTCTCTCTCTCTCTCTCTCTCTCTCTCTCTCTCTCTCTCTCTCTCTCTCTCTCTCTCTCTCTCTCTCTCTCTCTCTCTCTCTCTCTGCTCTCATTATATATATCTTTAAAAAAAAAAAAAAAAAAAAAAAAAAAAACATTTTATTATTTTTTATTTTATTGTTATTTATTTATTATTATTTTATCATACCGTTTTTGTTATTATTATTATATATCATTATTATTTTTATTATTATAATTATTATAATTATTATTAATTGTTATTATTATTATTATTTTTATTTTTTGTTATTGGTTTATTTCAAATTTAATTTATATTATAATCTTATTATATTATTATATTTTTATAATATTGTTATTGTGTTCATATTATTATTGTTATTATTATTTTATTTGTTATTGTACTATTATTATAATATTATAATAGCATTATTTCATTATAATTAATATTATTATTATTATTATTATTATTATTATTATTATTATTATTATTATTATTATTATCACAAGCATATTGATTTGCTAAGTCATTTTAATAATAATGATATTTTCAACATAATAACATTGAGTTCCGCCAGTGAAATTCGTGAAGAAAATCAATCGTGAAGGAATTCGCTCGTCACGATATTTTCTAGTCATTCAAGGGCGTTGGTGGAGATGGGCATTAATGGGGGCTGGGAGTTGGTAAAAATGGGTTTTAGTGGAAGTGGGCGTTAACGAGGGCTGGAAGTTGGAGATGGGCTTTAATGGGGGCTGGGAGTTGTTAAAAATGGGTTTTAGTGGGAGTGGGCGTTAACGAGGGCTGGGAGTTGGAGATGGGCTATAATGGGAGATGGAAGTTGTTGGGAGATGGGTGTTGGTGAAAAATAACTTTGGTGAGGTCTGATCATTGTTTTTCGCGGGAGTTGGTGAGAGCTGGTCGTTGGTGGAGATAGGTGTGGGTGATTGTTGGGTGTCGGTGAGGGCTGGGAGTGGATGAGAGCTGACCACTGGTGAGAGTTGGGCGTTGGTAGTGGCTGGGCGTTGTTGAAACATGGACATTATTGAGGGCTAGGAATTAGTGAAGAACGTTGGTGGAGATGGGCGTTAATGGGAATATGACGTTGGTGTGGATGGGCGTACCTAAGGAATTTTGAGGTGAGACAGACCAGTGTGAGATTGGATATATATATATATATATATATATATATATATATATATATATATATATATATATATATATATATATATATATATATAAACACTTTCTATTAAGTTTACTTAATTAGATATTAAAAGCTCAAGAGACATTATTTGAATGCAATTCTACTTTAGTAATTAAACTACACAAACACACGCACACACACACACACACACACACACACACACACACACACACACACACACACACACACACACACACACACACACACACAACAATCACACTCCCATTTATCATTAATGACAATCTCCCAGTAATGGAAGCGTTGTAGCAACAGAAATTAACAGTAATTCTAATAACAGCGTTTGCAATGTGCGAGAAAGCGTAAAAATGTTTAACGATTCGATAATGATAAAATCGGTTCATATTTACTTGGACGTTTCAATAGTTTCATTATCACTTTAAAACGGCAAAAAACAGCTATTGACATTTAATAATAATAATAATAATAATAATAATAATAATAATAATAATAATAATAATAATAATAATAATAATAATAATAAATAATAATAATAATAATAATAATAATATAATAATAATGGTAATAATAATAATAATGATAATAATAATAATAATATAATTAATAATGATAATTAATAATGATAATAATAACTAATAATAGGGAAATTAATAAGTATAAGTTTAAATATAAGAATATGGAGAATGATAGTTGATGATGATAATAATATTTCTTTTTATTATTTATACCACTATCACAGCAACTAATAGTGATGATAATAATTATTATTATTTATCTCTATTGCTACTACTCTTATAATAGTAGTATTATAAGAAAAACATACCAAAGAACTAAATAATAAATAAGACAAATGAAGCAAGAAACAAAATCTTGGAAACTTTGATAATAACCCAAATTGCCTCTAAATGAGAACAACTTATTCCGAAGACAACTCGGAAAAAAAGAAGAAAAAAAGAAGAAAAAAAAGAAGAAAAAAAGAAGAAAAAAAGAAAAAAAAAAAAAAAAAAAAGAAGAAAAAAAAGAAGAAAAAAAAAAAAAATAAAAAAAAAAAAAAAAAAAAAAAAAAAAAAAAAAAAAAAAAAAAAAAAAAAAAAAAAAAAAAAAAAAAAAAAAAAAAAAAAAAAAAAAAAAAAAAAAAATAAAAAAAAAAAAAAAAAAAAAAAAAAAAAAAAAAAAAAAAAAAAAAAAAAAAAAAAAAAAAAAAAAAAGAAAAAAAAAAAAAAAAAAAAAAGAAGAAAAAAAGAAAAAAAAAGAAGAAAAAAGAAGAAGAAAAAAAATAAAAATAAATAAATAAAAAAATTAAAAATGGAAAAAAATAAAAACGGAAAAAAGAAATAGCGAAAAAATAGGAAAAAATAAAAAGGAATTAAAAAAAATAAAAACGAAAAAAGAAATATAAAAATAAAAAAAAAATAAAAAAATTTTAAAAAAAAAAAAAAAAAAGGAAAAATAAAAAAAAAGAAAAAGTTGAAAATATTATTTAAAAAAAAAATTTGAAAACCTTAGATATTGTTTTTTTTTTTTTAACCTTAAAGAAAACAATATTAAAAACTTTAAATAAAAGACTTTTGAAAACCTATAAAAAATAATGCGGAAAACCTTAAAAAATAAATGTTGAAAACCTTAATAAAAGAATGTTAAAAACCTTAAAAAAGAATATTAATAATCTTAATAAAAATGTTGAAAACCATAATAAAGAATATTTAATTCCTTAAAAAAGAAAGAATATTGAAAACCTTAATAAAAAAAATGCTGAAAAAACTTTAAAATTGTTTAAAACCTATAAAAAAGAATGTTGAAAAACTTTAAAAAAAAGAATGTTGAAAATCTTAATAAAAGAATGTTGAAAACCTTTAAAAAGAATGTTGAGAACATTTTTAAAATGAATGTTGAAAATCTTAATAAAAATTTTTTTTAAAACCATTAAAAAAAAAGAATGCTGAAAACCTTTTTAAAAAAACGCTGAAAACCTTTAAAAAACAGAATGTTAAAAACTTTAAGAAATAAATGCTGAAAACTTTTTAAAAAGAATGTTGGAAGCCTTAATAAAAGAGTGTTGAATACATTTAAAAGAGAATGTTGAAAACCTTTTAGATAATTTTGAAAACCTTTTAAAAACTGTTGAAAACTTTTTAAAAAAAAAAAAAAAAAAAAAAAAAAAAAAAAAAAAAACCTTTTTTTTTTTTTTAATGTTTAAAAAACTTTTTTTTTTTTTTTAAAGAAGGAAAAAAATTATCTATATTGTCACAAAACTACAGTAAAATTAAACTACCGTCTACCGTGGCTCAAACGGTAGGGTGACTGACTGACTCATGTGCTTGAGGGAGCCGGTTCGATTCCTCTTGGGAATCCTAGGTATATACTACCTAGAAAAGTTCCTCTCCTCGAAAATAGGGCAATGCCCGTAAGATGTGAACTTTTAAAAAAAATAAATAAATAAATAAAACAAAAATAATAAAAAAAAAAAAATTTTTAATAATAATAATAATAATAATAATAATAATAATAATAATAATAATAATAATAATAATAATAAACAAGCTCATATGCGTACCCCAAAGGGATACGCAGATGCTCTTGTTGGAGGTGGATGTGGATGTGGATATTGAGGCAGAATTGAATTCTGAGATGGATGTGGAGACCGAGGCAAAATGAAGCCTGAGGTGGAGGTTTGAGGAGGTGAGTGGAGAACGGAGGCAGAAGTGTTTTGCGAACGTAGAGGTGGAATGATATATATATATATATATATATATATATATATATATATATATATATATATATATATATATATTATATATATATATATATATATATATATATATATATATATATATATATATATATATATATATATAATTTTTTTTTTTTAAATATTTTATTATTATTATTATTTATTATTATATTATTATTATTATTATATATATAATAATAATATATATATATATATATATATATATATATATATATATATATATATATATATATATATATATATATATATATATATATATATATTATATATATATATATATATATATATATATATATATATATATTATATATATAATAAAAAAAAAAAAATGTGAAGCAACTTTAATATTGCCCTGGCCAAAATGGCATAATCTCATGTATATAATGAATGGAATAAATTTTTGAACAGAAAATATATATAATATATATAATAATAATAATAATAATAATAATAATAATAATAATAATAATAATAATAATAATAATAATAAATAATAATAATTGGAATATATTTATCTAAGGGATATTAACGGTAATTGACTCAAAATCTTCTTTGTTTTTATTTTATTTCAATTACAATTATCATCGATGTGTTTTAACACATAAGAATTCGCAATTTAAGTATTATTTCGTTTTTAAACGCTTGTGATTTAACGTGTGTGTATGTGCAAGGTATACACTTAAAATAAAAGTAATGCTTAAATTGTATGTGTTATTTTATGCGTTAAAAACA
>SEYY01000266.1:0-25000 GCA_009176605.1 Armadillidium nasatum
CCGTACGCCTTCTTAGTGCTAATCTCAGTGAGAGCAGAAATGACGTCTTTAGAAGAAATTACAATTTTAGGCATTAATCAGTTTGAGGGGGTTTAAGGAGAAGGAACAGCTCCGGAATCGTCTAAGATTGAATTAGAAGCAAAAGTTTGAGCGAAGAGTTCAGCTTTAGAGGAAGGCAAAACGGCAGTTGTCCCGTCAGAAGATACTAAAAAGAGGAAAGAGGATGAAACAAAGTTAGAGTTAACATTTTTTGCAAAATGCTAGAAAGGGCGAGAGAAAGAGGAACAAGAAAGATTATTGCATTTGCGACGGAGAAAAGAGTTTTTGGTTTCTCGAAGAATAGATTTTGCACTATTCCTGTATGAAATATTAGTTGCATGAGTTTCTGGAGTTTGAAGACGACTGTAGTCCCTGAAGGCAGCATCCTGCTACGGATAGCACGAAAACAAGCAGAGTTAAACCAAGGTTTGTTAGGTTTAGTAGAAGGGAAATAATATGGAATGTACGCCCCCATGCCAGAGAGAATCGCCTCGGTTATGCGCCCTGCATACTCCGAGGGACCCCTCCCACTTAAACAGTATTCATTCCATGGAAAATCAGAAAGTACAACCGCAAGTGAGACCAGTTAGTGGCACCGAAATGCCAGAAACGTCTCGCCGAAGCCGGGGGCCGTTCTTGCGGAAGACTTGAAGAGACAGGACAAGAAACAGAGATAAGAAGGTGATCGGATGAACCCAGAGGAGGAAACAGTTTAACAGTGTAAGGAGAAGGATAAGAAATTAGGAAAAGATTAAGTATGTTGGGCTCATCACCAAGACGATCAGGGAGATGGACCAACTGCTCAAGGTTATTTTGGATATAAAATGGTAGGCGAGTTCACTAGCTGGATCATGAGAACTAGATGAAAGCCATTGGCGGTGGTGAACATTGAAATTACCTAATATAATGATTTCAGAGAAAGGAGAAAAAGGATGTGTTCTATTTTGGAATTAACATACTCAAAGAATTTTGGATAGTCAGTAGAGTTATGAGATAAGTAGACAGAACAAATAAATTTAGTTGTAGAATTGCAAAAAAGTTTAAGCCATAAAGTAGAGAATTCAGAAGACTCCAAATTAGAGACACAATAGCAAACAACATCGTTGCGCGCGTATGCGCAACATCCGCCCTTGGCTGAAAATTGAATATAGAGACAGTAGGATTAAACAGAGAACAGCTTGCTGTCAAAGCACTCAAACACCTGAGTTTCCGTTAACAATAAGAGATGAGGACTATAAGAAAAGAGGTGGTGTTCTACAAAGTGGAAATTAGCAAAGAGAGGGAGAATGTTGCAGAAGTTAATGAAAAAGGAAGATCGTGCACCAGGGCAAGTCGTCATAGAGGTCTTGGTGGCACCAACCCCATCACCGGAGGCCACTATATATATATATATATATATATATATATATATATATATATATATATATATATATATATATATATATATATATATATATATATATCAGTGATGGGCATGGGCAAATCCAAATCCAGATTCGGTGATTTTTTAATGAATTTGGATTCTGATTCGGAGGTTTTGGATTCGGATTCAAATTCAAGGAATTCCAAAATCAGCTGGTTTCGGATTCGATTCGGATTCGGATGTGATGAAATTTCCCGGATTATTAGCCATCACTGATATATATATATATATATATATATATATATATATATATATATATATATATATATATATATATATATATATATATATATATATATATATATATATATATATATATATATATATATATATATATATATATATATGCTTCAATTGTATGTGTCTGTGCGCTGCGGTGCATTTTGCATCCTGAGCGGTAAGGTGTGATGTGCAATGAATGACAACTGGTGCGGTGCTTTGCACGACGAGCTAGTGCGGTGTGGTGCGGTGAGGTGAGGTGCAGAAAATTCCGGAGCTCTGCCAATTCTAATATTGGACTAAGCGTACTTTCATTAAAAGGAAGTGCGCTGACCTCCATGGCTCTCCTACTGATAAAAAATTTCTGGCCTCTTGTCAAAAATGTTTCTAACAACTTCTGTAAATCTGCCTTTCCTCCTATTATTCGCTCTGATGGTTCTGTAGCTAATACTCCTTCTGAAAAGGCTAATCTCTTCGGCCTCCTTTTTTCATCTAATTCCACCCTGCTCGATTCTGGCATCCCTCCTCCTACTCCTTCTCCTCTCAGGTGCCCCATGCCTCTACCTATGATTATTCATGATCGGGTGCATGGGATCCTGAAATCTATGAACGTCAGGAAGGCCAGTGGCCTGGATGGCATTCCCCCTCGTGTTCTGAGGGAGTGTGCTTCCGAGTTGGCCCCTGTCCTCGTTCAGCTCTACTCTCTATGCCTTAATACTAATACTTTTCCTCTATGCTGGAAGCGTGCGTTGGTTCAGCCGATCCCGAAAAAAAGTAGCCGTTCTGACCCTTCTAACTATCGACCTATAGCTCTCACTTGTGTTCTATCTAAAATTTTTGAAACTCTCCTCAACTCTCATTTCCTGGATCATTTGGAGTCTCATTCTCTTCTCTCTGATCACCAGTATGGCTTTCGTCGCTCGAGGTCAACTGGTGACATACTTTCCTATCTTACTGATCTATGGTCTTCTGCCCTTAGGGACTTCGGGGAGTCTTGTGTGGTGGCGCTTGACATATCCAAGGCTTTCGACCGGGTATGGCATGCGTCACTACTCTCTAAGCTCCCTTCCTTTGGGTTTCCTCCTTCTCTTTGCTTACTCTTGTCTAGTTTTCTCACAGATCGTTCCATTTCGGCAGTTGTAGATGGAGCGACCTCTTCCTCTTTTTCTGTCAACTGTGGTGTTCCTCAGGGTTCTGTTTTATCTCCAACCTTATTCTTGCTTTTCATTAACGATCTTCTCCACTGCACTTCTAACTCTGTTCATTCTTATGCTGATGATTCAACTCTACATTCTTCTACTCATTTCAAATCTGCTCCCTCTTTTGCTTCTAGACTTACTTCTCGTCTTCAACTTTCCGATTCTATTCTTGCCTATATGGATGGAATTTCCCGGTGGGGACATAGCAACCTTGTGAAATTCAACTCTTTAAAAACTCAACTTCTTTACATCTCCCTCTCAAAAACACCTCCTAACTTTCCTATCCTCTTCGATGGCTCTCCCGTCTCACCTGTAAATAACATTAACATTCTTGGTCTAAACATAAACAACAAACTGTCTTGGAAACCACATATCACAATGGTTGCTAAAGCTGCCTCTAAGAAGCTGGGAGTTCTGTTCAGGTTGCGAGAGTTTTTTTCTTCTGAGCAGTTACTCTAGATATATTAGGGTCTTATTCGCCCTTGTATGGAGTACTGTTCTCACATTTGGGGGGGCTCTGGCTCCTCCTCTCTTCTAGATAGGGTTGAGTCAAAAGCTATGAGATTAATAAACTGTCCCCTACTTTCAAACTCTCTTGATCCTCTGTCCCTGCGACGTGACGTTGGCGCGCTATCTCTTTTCTACAGGTACTACAATGGCAGGTGCTCGAGGGTATTGGCCTCTCGCATTCCTCCACCGTTGCGTCGTCCTCGTTGCACGAGGGGTGCCTGCTTTCGCACCAATTTTGTGTGGACGTAGGGAATCCCAGGCTAGCCCGTTGTGGTACCTCCTCCTTTCCAGCCACCTCTATTCTGGGGAATTCTCTACCATCTTCTATTTTTCCAACTGTATTTAATCTTCCACTCTTCAAGTCTTCCGTCTGCGCCCACCTGAGGGCTGTGCGTTAGGTGTGTGTGTTTGTATGAATTTTGTCCTTGTGTGTGTGCCCCCTCCTTGAAAAGGGCTCTGCCCGTGAGTGGTGGCGTTTTGTAAAAATATATGTATATATATATATATATATATATATATATATATATATATATATATATATATATATATATATATATATATATATATATATATATATATATATATATATATATATATATATATATATATATATATATATATATATATATATATATATATATATATATATATATATATATATATATATATATATATATATATATATATATATATATATATATATATATATATATATATATATATATATATATATATATATTCTGTAACAGGAACAAGGAAAACAGTTTAATGCTGGAAAATCAACTTTTAGCTGAAATTCAAAAAAATCAACGAGCAATTCACGAAAAAGAAAGAAATTTCAACCAAATAACAGATGATTTCTTTAAAAAATTTGGAAGACATGCAAGATAAACTTTGGAGAAATCCTTGATTTTTAAATTTTAACTGATTTATACATAATTAATTATTCCTATTACAGTAAGTCTTATAAACTTTCACATACTAATATATTATATTCCTACTATTTTAGCCAAACTTTATTTCCAGAAATATATTTATTATTCAAGTGAATATTAATGTTTATAATATTATATAATTTAAAACACATTTTACTCGAAAATTAATTACTTTATACATGAAAATAACAGGCATTGCAAAATCGATGATTTAGTTGCTATTAGAGCAGTTTCTCTCAAATTTAAATCATTTTTTTTTTTACTCAAGTTAAGAGATCTAATTATTTTTAATTAAGACGTTTTAGTAGCTATTTAAAAAAAAGAATAGAGAAATTAGAAATTAATGTAATTCATTTACCAAATAATAAATAATCAAGTTTCCCAAAATTCTGAATCATTTCCTGAAGTGTATTTTGATTTTTCTTAAGTTTTCTCCTTTGAAAGCTGTATCATCTAATCAGTGAATAATAAAAGTATTATTGATTTGAATATGAACAGCAAATTGTTTTGGAAATTTCGTACCAAAAAAATAATAGAATAAAAACACACACACACACACACAGATTGTTAAGCATTTTGAAATTTTGTCAGGTTGCGAGAGGTTTTTCTTCAGTGTAGTAATCCCATATACACTTGTTTAAACGGATGTTCTAACTTCTAATAATAAAAATATTATTATTGTTATTAATAATAATAATAATAATAATAATAATAATAATAATAATAATAATAATAATAATAATAATAATAATAATAATAATAATAATAATAATAATAATAATAATTTCAAAGTAAAGGGTGAGAAAAGAAAAGGAGAAACTCATTCAAGCCAAAACGTATTTCGTATCTCACTGGTAAACTCAGACAGAGAATTTAAAAAAAATAAAAAAAAAAATTAAACACAGCGAAGAAAACATGACAGGAGGAATTATTAAAATATTGAAAAATTTACAAAAGAACAAAAAGTATTAAGTAAAAACACCATAACTCATGAGAATATCTTAACGGCAGAACAGACTGGAAATCGCAGGAATTTAGTAATAGGTAAAATTTAATAGGTAGTTGATGAGAAAAAAAAAGCAAATAAATATAATAATTAGCTTATACATATAATCAGCAGAATAAAAACTAAAAGTAAGTAAAATAATTAAAATTAGAAATGGACGAATAAAAAACAATTCCGATAATAAAAAATGAACAAAAATTTAAAATAATAATAATAATAATAATAATAATAATAATAATAATAATAATAATAATAATAATAATAATAATAATAATAATAATAATAATAATAATAATAATAATAATAATAATAATAATAATAATAATAATAATAATAATAATAATAATAATAATAATAATAATAATAATAATAATAATAATAATAATAATAATAATAATAATAATAATAATAATAATAATAATAAAAATAATAATAATAATAATAATAATAATAATAATAATAAAAATGATAACAATAATGAAAACATAATGACAACAAAAACAAAACATAATAAAAATAATAAGACTGGCATCAATAATAATAGCAATGAAAATAAGAAAAACAACCGTAATAAAATAACAAATAATAAAAAGTTTATAAAAATGATAAAAACGCAAAAAATAGTAATAAAAATAAAAATTATCATACCAAAAACAAGCGTAATAACAACAATAATAAAAACAAAAGTGAGCATGAAAATAAAGGTAAATATAAAAATTACATCTAAGCGTAAAAATGGAAAATATGAAAATAGAAATGGAAGTGGAAATGAAAATTAAAGTAAAGATGGAAGTAGGAATGAGGGCGATAAGAAAATGAGAATATAACTGAAAGTAGAAATGAAAGTAAAAATAGAAATGAGGGTGAAAACGAGAGTAAAAAATAATAAAAATGGAAATGAAGATGAGAATGAAAGTGAATGAGTGAGTAAAAATAAAAATGAACGTAATGATAGTAATAATGAAAACAATAAGAATAGTAATAAAATAAAAATGATAAAAGAAAATAATAATAATAATAATAATAATAATAATAATAATAATAATAATAATAATAATAATAATAATAATAATAATAATAATAATAGTAACAATGACAGATAATAAATACAGTGCTATTAATAAATATAGAGAGACAGTAAAAACAATAAGTCAGTTAAAAATAAAACTACAAATAAAAACAAAACAAAAAATACTAAATAAAACAAAACATCAAACTAACTAACCAAAAATAAAAACATATCACAGGAAAGATAAAATTGTCACAAGGTATGGAGAATAGCAGAAGGGACATTGCCATTAAGGAGAGGAGAGAGTTACTTTATGTAGAGAGATTCAAGGATTCTCCTATCAAGTTCAGAAGAAGCAGAGCAAAGAACTTGAAAATCGCGAACACAGGCAAGGTTACCAGTGGTACAGTAATGATCCCGTATTGTAGAATGTTCAGAATTCGCTTGGGGTCTCCGAATCCTGTACGATACTCGGAAATGCTTACAAACCTGACGTGGAGTTGTAAGCCAGTCTGGCCTATGTAATTGTCATTGCAGCCAGCACACTTAAAAACATATACGACAGAAAACATTTTTAATAAAGGGAGATACTCTTTGAATTTAAAATTAGATCCTAAAGTTGAAGAATTAACTGAAATAAGATGAAAATCACAGTAAGGGAAATACCGAATCAAGATCTTACGAAGGTTGGCATTAAGAGTGGTGGACAGCGGGCCCAAATATAGGATCTTGAGGTAAATCTTCGTTTTGGGGCCTGTGGACAACAAATTTTGGCCTAAAAAAGTTGAAAAGAAATTGATTAACAACCTTATCTAAAGAAACCACGGATAAAGGTTAAAAGAGAAAAATTTCCTTAAGAACTGAACTTTTATATGGAAAGAATGCCAGTCAGAGCAATTCTTATAAGCTCTATGAACTCTAGATTTAATAGCAGAAAGCTTATAGCTGTATGAAGAAAAATTTAAAAAATTATTTCCCAAAAGTGTAGTAGAAGGCTTTCTATAGACCTAAGTAGAGAAACCCCCAGAAGAACGAGTGACCATAACATCCAAGAATGGCAATGACCCAGCCACCTCGCTCTCAATAATAATCACTACTTCAAATCACTAATCTCCAAAAATATTTGCCTCTTTCATCGATAGATTATTTCTGAATCTGGCTACCACCAAATACAATTTTAGTATCGTCCCCAGTGGGTTGACGAATGGCCTCTTCTGAGCAGATGCCATAATATTATTCACATCAAAAACAAAAAAGATTATCTACTCAGATTCTTCTGAAGAATCATAAATTAATAAATTCTTCCTGGCAGCTGCAGCAGTTTTTCTAATAGTGCGAATATCTCTGACTACCGGAGTTGAAGATCCTCCAGCATCCATCACAGACGACGAAGAGGGATTAACCCCTCCAGGAAGATTAACCGATGGACTATCTGAATGTAATCAGGGGCAAAATCTGACGAAGTTGGTTTAGTACCACTATGAGTTAAAGAAAGTTAAAGAGGGTATAAATGCTTGGCTGGATACAAACTGACCTACCCTCCTGGAGTCCTCACATATACAGATCTGACCTTTTGGTCATCTCCGTATAGTAGTTCATGAACCATCCCCATTTGCCAGTAGGGACGATTTTTACTGGACTTTTGTTAATGATAACCATCTATTCTGATGAGATTTTCCCATTTTGTCTGATAGAGACCTCTACTTATCTCTCTCAGAGTAAGAATATATTCGTCTTACCATCTGCTACGAAACTCTTCGAACTTCTCCGAAGAATATTTCAAGCTCTCTTTGAGCTTTCGAAGAATCCCAGAACTGGTTTTTTGAACCAGTTTCGTGTAAGACCATGGCGGTCTTTGCAAGAGGCTTCAAAAAGTCATTAGGAGTGAGTGACACAACTTCATATGCACTCGTTGGGAGCGAATTTATTGCGTCAGCAATATCGGACAGAATAGTAATGAAGAACGCTATATGGTTTTAAAAAGGCAGTCCTTCACCACGAGGACCATCTTTTTCACATACTCCCTACCCAAGGGCTATACAGTGGTATACGCTTGTGTTCTATTTAATTCCTTCGAAGAAACTAACTCCCATTTTCAGAAACCAAGAATGTTTCAATAAAATTAGTGCCCAGACTGAATGAGCGGGCATTATTTCTGTATACACAGTCAGGCACCCCAAAACGATTGAACAAATGAAATGGACGACATGTCATTTATGAGGTCTAAATATATTGTACGAATATTTAAGCACGGATAAATGAGAATAAACATTTTTTGTGCTGGAGCAGACACCTTACCTTTAATCCAGCAATGTTTGGTGTAGTCAATTCCAACTTGAGAAAATGGCAGGAATAAATCAACCTGGGCCTTTGAAAAATTTGTAAAGCTCTGATACCGATAGGCGAAATTATTGAATTTCTTGCAGATTATACATTTTTGCAAGACTTCTTTGATTTAGGTTCGCCTTGGAGTAATCAAGATCCCCTGAAGACGAATATTTATAAGGATAGCCTGAATACTCAGGTGCTTAAATTTGACATGAGCATCTCTGATTATCATTCTAGTGAGATGGTGATTTTTAGACAACAATATTAGATTCAGAATATTATAGTCATAATAATTATAGCGCGAAAGACAACCTTTGCTCCTAATGAGATTATCATTATCTGGAACAAATTTAGATTATTTACAAAGTCAAGTACTTGACAAGAAAATGAAGAATCTCTTTTGACTTCTTCCAAGAATTGAATTTCATTAGAAAAGGAATCCCTTTGCATCGTCCTAAGACACCAGAAACGAGCTCTCGCGTCATAATCATCCAACACACCACCTTTGTTCTTAACACTGAACTTGTACAGTAGTGCAACTATTTTGTAAAATTTGTACAGATTAAAATACTTCGAAATTTCGACCACATGAGGCTCTCTTACTACTAGAACATGATACAAATGAGATGTGTCTATCTCAGACAAGGGCCAATTTACTCCATTTAGAGAAAGCCATTTTGGCCATTTCTTCCAAAAGTTCATGTTCTTTTGGAACTCTGAATGATATTCCTCTGGTCAGGAGGTCCTCTGGATTATCCTCTGTTTTGACATACATATAGAAAATTTGGGCTCAGACAATGATTTTCTTTAAAAGAGGAGCTCATACTCAGAATATCTTGAACCTGATTTCTAACAAAAAAAAATTTGCCCTTTAATCGCTTATTCAGTACTCAAGCTAGCATAATTTGGGACTCTGAGAATATATTCGAGCTTTTGAATTTACTCCCGGATAAATTACTCAGAATTTGTGGTAGGCAATTTAAGGCCAATAATATTGATAACAGCTCCAAGCAAGGAAGAGTTTTTCCTTTTGCTTTAGTGACTTTTCCCTTTGACCAGAAAATACTCGAACCTGCAGCCTCTGAACAAATATACACTACGAAGCCATATGCTTCGTAGATCGCAGACTATATTAATATTTAAATTAGAGTCAAAAGACTCGAAACAAGATCTGGGGAAGATGATATTTTTCAGGAAGTTGAGATCTTTGCTCAAATTTTCCCAAGAATTTTTAATGTCCTGATTGAGCACATCATCCCACCTCATCTCCACTTCCCACGTAGTCTTCATTAGAAGACGCTCTATGATGGTGACAGGGAGACAAAGAGAAAGCATGTCAAATACTTTGAAATCTCCGACAGGAATTGTCTTTTTGTGGAGACCTTTCCCAGATATAATCACTCAGACCCAGGGTACCCTGGGAGGTGTTGTACAAATACCAAAGTACTCTCTCTTCATCACATTGATGTGTGGTAAGCTTGTTTTCCTCTTCGAATATAATCCCGAGCTCATGACAATTCTTGTTCCATGAGCACAAATTAAAACCTCCTTTACTAATGCGTGATATGGCCTTTCGAAAAATATTCTCCAACTCTTCTACAGAAGATGAAGAAAATAAAAAATTGACGACGAAGAGATTATTCATCAGGAGAGAGGAACAGAGATCGGAAGGATATTTTTTGGTGTGATATTCAATCACAGTACCTAGAATATAAGGACTGACTCCCAACCCAAATATTATACACTTCATGATTTTAAGATGCTTCAACAGATGAATTGCATTTATACTCAGTAATCCCTCTATACTTGATACCTTGTAACTTTGCAGGCCATTTTAGTGACTATCTGCAATTTTATTATCACTTTGGGATATATTATGAATAGCCCCTCTTAAAGCGTCCAATTTTTTTAATTTTTGTTTTTTTTTATCTGATTCTCCTCAAAGTTTTAGTATAGATAGCCTTTTTCCCGATGAAAAAAAAACTCCATTTCTAACGTTTTTACGAGGGATTAACCGTTTAAAAGTTTTTTTCGGAAATTAAGGTATGTTTAAATCTACGGTGATTTCAATCAGAATTTTTTTCTTTGAAATTTGGTGTGTATTCCTACATCTATTGGCTACAAAAGCTTCTAATAGACTTTTACTCCAAGAGTTATACAAAAAATGTTATTAGCTCAAAACTGACTAACAATAAAAAAAATTCACCTTCCTGTAAATAAATATTTTAAAATAAAAAACTACAACTACTACATTTCTAATTTTTGTTGGATATATAGAAGAGTAATAGGGCTACAAATTCTTCTCTATACATTATTCGATTTGATTCGTTTCTTTCGAGATATAGCCTCTCAAATAAAGGGCAGGATCCATTTTCAAAACTTTTTTTTTATTATTTGAGCTATTGAGCTGAAATTTACAATGTATATGCATTTTTTCCCGCTGAAAACAGTCGATTTCTGACGTTTTTCTGAGTTTCTAACGGTTTAGCAGTTATAGGGGGTCAAAATTCAAAAAGAGATTAAATAGAAGTGGTAAAATAGTGGTCAGAATGATCCAAAAACTCCCCTGTACATTCTTAGCCCCAATTTCTACAAATTAGAAACAAAACATTTGGGAAAAGTACTGATAGTTATTGATTATAGAAGTTCAAATTTTTTTTTGAAAAAAAAATTGAAAAAAACATACCCTTAAAAAAAAAAAAATTTATTAAAAAAAATTGATGTTTCTAATTTTTTTTTAAAATTGGAAATTGTTTAGAGGAGGGATGGATCTAAAACTTTTATTTAGGACACTTTTAAAAACTAATTGTTTGATTCGAGATACAGCCTCTCAAAATTTGGAAAATTTGAAATTTCGTCGAAAATTCGGCCATTTTCGATAAGCTGTATCTCAAATCAGACAAATAGATTTTAAAAGTGTTTTAAATAAATGTTTTAGATCTATCCCTCCTCTAAACAATATCCAATTTTCAAAGACGTCCAATCCATATTTTTTTTTTTTTTAATTTTTTTGTCCGAATGTGTGAATTTTTCAAAATTGGAAAAAAAAAATTTCGACACCTGGTCAAGTAAGGGCATATAACCTGTTTTCTGTTATGCACACATCAAAACTCTCTAAGAAATTTTTATAGCCAATAGATTTACGAATATACACACCAAATTTCAGACCAAAAAAATTTTTAGGCGTCCTCACCGTAGATTTAAACTTACCCTAAATTTAAGAAATTGCTTCTAAACTTTAAATCCCTCGTAAAAACGTTAGGAATGGAGTTTTTTCGTCGGGAAAAAAGCTATATATACTGAAATTTTCAGGAGAATCGGATAAAAAAAAATTTTTTTCAACAATGGATCCAGTCGTTAATTAAGGTCCATTTTTGAACAATTTTAAAAAAATCCAAAAGCTTAAGAGACTATATCTTTCTTCAAATAAGTAGCATGTAATAATGCACTAAATAAAAGTTGCAGATCTATACATCCTCTAAACAATATTCAAAAATTAAAAAATTGTAGGTCAGGTTTTTTTTTAAATAATTTTTTTCTCCGAAAGGGTATGTTTTTCTATTTCCAAGGAAAAATTCGAGTGCTTATAACTTTTTTTCTAGACGTGATATCAAAAGTCAGTTACTAAAAATGCAAAAAATTGGGTCTAACATTGCTCAGTTAAATTTTCTGCTCTTGTGGACCAGATGTTTGATCCCCGCTATTAATTTTTTTTCAACTTTGACCACAAATAACTTTCAAACCGTTATAGACTCAGAAAAAAAAAACTCGAAATCAACTTAGATTGTCGGAAATTTCAGCTAAATCAGTCAAATAATATTTTTTTGAAAAAAATTGGACTCTCCCCTTAAACCTTTGATCTCAAAGCTGACATCCAGATGGGATCAAAATGGGCTGGGAGACTATGAAACTTCTTCCAACAGCAAATACCCATCTCTATATTTAAAGATCTTAGAGTCCTTACCTCCTCTCCCAGGTATATCTTAATTCTGTTATCGAAGGAAGGCGAGGACTGAATATTAATATCTAATTTGGTAAGAATACTGCTGCTAAAATAAGCATATTGTGAACCAAGGTCCAATAACATACGAAAAGGGATGATTTTGTTCCCTTTCTTGATTAAAACAGAGAGGATCGGCAGAAAATTCTGAGATGTAGCCGTAGCTGCATTAATACCAATTTGTCTACTTTTAGTCATATTATATTCTACAGTGACGAATTGAGACTGTAACTATCGGTAGAGGAGCCACTGGACACGTCAGAATAACCAGAATAACATAGGGCCATAATATGAGCTCTACTTTCCCATTTTCCACATAGACTAGACTACTAAGTTCATATTTTTTCAGGACGTTTGTTTGACAGATGTTTTAGACTAGAGCATTTAAATAAAGGGGGGTCCAATTTATTTTTTTACTTTTTCATACGATTCTCCTGAAAATTTTAATATAGATAGCTTTTTTCCGACGAAAAAACTCGATTTCTAAACGTTTTACGAGGGATTTAAAGTTTTGAAGTTATTTCGGAAATTTGAAGTATGTTTAAATCTACGGTGAGGCCGAGTCAATAATTTTTGGTCTGAAAATTGATGTGTGTATTGCTGAGTCTATTGGTTAGAAAAGCTTCTAGAGGTCTCTATCAAACAAAATGGGAAAATCTCATTAGAATAGATGGTTATCATTAACAAAAGTCCAGTAAAAATCGTCCCTACTGGCAAATAGGGATGGTACATGAACTACCATACGGAGATGACCAAAAGGTCAGATCTGTAAATGTGAAGATTCCAGGAGGGCAGGTCAGTTTGTATCCAGTCAAGCATTTATACCCTCTTTAACTTTCTTTAACTCATAGTGGTACTAAACCAACTTCGTCAGATTTTGCCCCTGATTACATTCAGATAGTCCATCGGTTAATCTTCCTGGAGGGGTTAATCCCTCTTCGTCGTCTGTGATGGATGCTAGAGGATCTTCAACTCCGGTAGTCAGATATATTCGCACTATTAGAAAAACTGCTGCAGCTGCCAGGAAAAATTTATTAATTTATGATTCTTCAGAAGAATCTGAGTAGATAATCTTTTTTGTTTTTGATGTGTATAATTATGACATCTTCTCAGAAGAGGTCATTCGTCAGCCCCCTGGGGAGGATACTAAAATTGTATTTGGTGGTAGCCAGATTCAGAAATAATCTATCGATGAAAGAGGCAAATATTTTTGGAGACTAGTGATTAAAGTAGTGATTATTATAGAGAGCGAGGTGGCTGGGTCATTGCCATTCTTGGATGTTGTGGTCACTCGTTCTTCTGGGGGTTTCTCTACTTAGGTCTATAGAAAGCCTTCTACTACACTTTTGGGAAATAATTTTTTTTAATTTTTAAAATTTTCTTCATACAGCTATAAGCTTTCTGCTATTAAATCTAGAGTTCATAGAGCTTATAAGAATTGCTCTGACTGGCATTTTTTCCATATAAAAGTTCATCCGTGGTTTCTTTAGATAAGGTTGTTAATCAATTTCTTTTCAACTTTTTTAGGCCAAAATTTGTTGTCAACAGGCCCCAAAATGAAGATTTACCTCAAGATCCCATATTTGGGTCCGCTGTCCACCACTCTTAATGCCAACCTTTGTAAGATCTTGATTCGATATTTCCCTTACTGTGATTTTCATCTTATTTCAGTTAATTCTTCAATTTTAGGATCTAATTTTAAATTCAAAGAGTATCTCCCTTTATTAAACAAGTTTTCTGTCGTATATGTTTTTAAGTGTGCTGGCTGCAATGACAATTACATAGGCCAGACTGGCTTACAACTCCACGTCAGGTTTGTAAGCATTTCCGAGTATCGTACAGGATTCGGAGACCCCAAGCGAATTCTGAACATTCTACAATACGGGATCATTACTGTACCACTGGTAACCTTGCCTGTGTTCGCGATTTTCAAGTTCTTTGCTCTGCTTCTTCTGAACTTGATAGGAGAATCCTTGAATCTCTCTACATAAAGTAACTCTCTCCTCTCCTTAATGGCAATGTCCCTTCTGCTATTCTCCATATCTTGTGACAATTTTATCTTTCCTGTGATATGTTTTTATTTTTGGTTAGTTAGTTTGATGTTTTGTTTTATTTAGTATTTTTTGTTTTGTTTTTATTTGTAGTTTTATTTTTAACTGCCTTATTGTTTTTTACTGTCTCTCTATATTTATTATTAGCACTGTATTTATTATCTGTCATTGTTACTATTATTATTTTCTTTTATCATTTTTATTTTATTACTGTTCTTATTGTTTTCATTATTACTATCATTACGTTCATTTTTATTTTTACTGACTCATTCACTTTCATTCTCATCTTCATTTCCATTTTTATTATTTTTTACTCTCGTTTTCACCCTCATTTCTATTTTTACTTTCATTTCTACTTTCAGTTATATTCTCATTTTCTTATCGCCCTCATTCTTACTTCCATCTTTACTTTAATTTTCATTTCCACTTCCATTTCTACTTTCATATTTTCCATTTTTACGCTTAGATGTAATTTTTATTTTTACCTTTATTTTCATGCTCACGTTTGTTTTTATTATTGTTGTTATTACGCTTGTTTTTGGTATGATAATTTTTATTTTTATTACTATTTTTTGCGTTTTTATCATTTTTATAAACTTTTTATTATTTGTTATTTTATTACGGTTGTTTTTCTTATTTTCATTGCTATTATTATTGATGCCAGTCTTATTATTTTTATTATGTTTTGTTTTTGTTATTATTATTATTATTATTATTATTATTATTATTATTATTATTATTATTATTATTATTATTATTATTATTATTATTATTATTATTATTATTATTATTATTATTATTATTATTATTATTATTATTATTATTATTATTATTATTATTATTATTATTATTAATTTTTGTTCATTTTTTATTATCGGAATTGTTTTTTATTCGTCCATTTCTAATTTTAATTATTTTACTTACTTTTAGTTTTTATTCTGCTGATTATATGTATAAGCTAATTTATATATTTATTTGCTTTTTTTTCTCATCAACTACCTATTAAATTTTACCTATTACTAAATTCCCGCAATTTCTAGTCTGTTCTGCCGTTGATGTTGATAATTTTGAGTAGAAATATGCCTGCCTTCATGTTCTTAACCTCAGGGCTTACCTCAGTAAAGTTGCAGTGTGGCGGTAGGCTGCGTATATAGTTTGCCGATGCAACTTAGGTGACTCTGTTAATTAGATGTTCCTCTCGTAATTAACGTGTTCAGAAGAAGAAAAATAACTTGGTAATGTAATATTTACCAAACAGCTAGTAACATAACAGATCAAGCGTGCGGTAAAACAGAAAATAACGACTCTTGCCTAGGCTAAATTAATGGCGATATCCTAGTTGAGATTGGGCCACCCGCTAATGTAAAGTTGCCAGTATAAGTAAGGACTGAATGTTCATCACTACAGTTTAATTAAAGTTTCAATATAGGAAATTTCCTATGCAATTCCCCATTGGTTCTTATAGGCCTATAAGGTCCTGTAGGAATAAAACCTATAAGAACCAACGGGGAAATGCATAGGATACTGAGGTACGCAAATACTTCTTATAGGAATGTTTGGTTTCCTATAGGGACCATTAAAACCAATGAAATTTTCTATGGGTCATTTTTTTCTGGGTAAAATTGTCACAGAGAAAGTTTAAAATTACCATGCCTTTGATGACTCACGTTGACATATTCTTTTTCATAATAATTATTGATTTTAAAGATACTGAAATACAATGATTATTTGTTTTTTATCATATTATAATATATAAATTTAAATTTCCCCATAAGCTTTAAACTAGGCTTTACTTTTAAAATATTTGTCATTGGATAGGCTCATCAGAACGTCAAATATTCAAATATGCTGAAATAAAAGAAAGAAGAGAAAAATCAAGCACTGAAAATGTTCCCAATTTTTACAGAATTAAAGACGCCTATGTTATATAAATATCACAATACTTTTTTCCATAAAAATAACTCCCAGCACGTGAATTTTATTTACAAAAGCCACGTGATGTACTAAGATGTTTTTTTTAGCTGTCCCATCAATCTTAAGGTTTTTCGGCAAATCATAAGCGCATGCTTATGATAAACTGAAATTTTGACTTCAAAGAAGACGGCTTTAGTTTTCAATTTATAATTTATTCAGAATACCATGTACCGTGAGATGACACTCTTGTCAGCTGATATCTGGCACTTTCGATTACGTTTTTGATTTCCCATATGATTTTGTGAGTATGTTTACAAATTGTGGAAGCGGTTTTAATCAAAGTCAAAGATAAATAAGATTTATTTGATATAAGCTATTTGCTTATACTTGCGCACATTTAAAGAGCAAAACAAGTGTTCTCAGGCTGTCTATGGGAGGAATTGCACAGGTTTTACATATTAGATGAGATCCTCGACGAAGGTCTTGGTCAAGCTTGGGGGTTTTCTTGGTAATACGAAATATTAGCAGAATATTTTTTTCTCTGCTGAAAATATAAAGACAAAAGATTTTGAAATTAATTTAATTTAGCCTCATTAAATTTAATGAAAATATAAACACCAAATAACTAAAAATGTTACTATAAAAAACATTTGAGTTGCAGGATACAGATGTTATTCTAGAGTTGGTAATTGTAGCGTTCATGGTAGTGGATTTTTTCGTACGAGACAAGGTTGCTAATATACCTATGCATTGGGAGTTCGACTAGAACTACGCGTAGGAATTTGAAACTAACAACATAGCCTAAGAATTTGTGATACGACAAGGTTGCTGGATTATTGGCATTACAAAAAAAAAAAAAATAAAATAATATATATATATATATATATATATATATATATCTACATAAAATAATAATAATAATTATAAAATATATAAGTATTTTATACTCATAATTAACAAATGCTGTTGCCATGCATTTGCAACTTGTATTATAAAAATATGCATTATTCAGTACAGCAATGAAAAGTAAATACATGGCACATGATCATTTGTCTACAGGGGGCTCTGCCCCTGTTACCCCCGACCCATGATGTGGTGGTGATAAAATTTTCACTTATATTTCTCTCTCTCTCTTCTCTCTCTCTTCTCTCTATATTATATATATATATATATATATATATATATATATATATATATATATATATATATATATATATATATATATATATATATATATATATATATATATATATATATATTAATTATATTATTATTATTATTATTATTTATTACACATTACCCCATATCCCGCATCATGCAAAATTCTTGTAAATTTTAACTATTTTTTCCAATTTTAGGTTCAACATATTTTAAAATATAGCAACTCGTCAAAACATTGAAAGATTTTTTTTTTTTTTTTTTTTTTTTTTTCTTGAGAGCGGACCTCACCAACGAGGGCATGTGAGAGAGTTTTATAATGGCGGCAAACGATATTATGACGTCATAATTATTCCTTTTTTTTTAAACTTTTTTTTTTTAATTTAACAGTTTTTTAAATTTTTTTTTCTTACAAAATAATTTGGTGTTCGTCGATTAACCAAAAAAATAAGCAAACATATCATTTCCTTTTCGTAGTTACGCTGAGAAGAAAAAAAAAAAAAACAGTCACATTGTATCAGTTTCAGCTGAACTCACAACGCGTGAATATGTAGTTTCAATCGAACTAAAACCGTAGATATGTTAGGTATTTTAGCAACCTTGTCTCGTACGAAAAAATCCACTACCATGAACGCTACAATTACCCTAGAGTTTTGATAGAATGTGAAATAATTGTATATTTTAACTGAGCATTTATTTTTCTTAATATATTGAAATTGCAAAGGCAAAAATGATCAGAAATTGGCAATTCTTTTGCATTCTTATCTGATCACAGGAAATATATATAATAAAAATAAATTAAAAATTTTACCCAGAGATGCCTATAATGTCATTTATTCAAGTAGCAAATATCTACACTTTTCATGGTAATTATAGTATTCACAGTAATGGATTTTTTCATATAAGACCAGGTTGCTGAAACTAATAACATCTACGCGTTGTGAGTTCGAGTGGAACTATGTAACTACGTATTGCAAGTTCAACTGGAACTACTCATAGGGATAATTTGAATTTGCAATATGAGAGTAGGTATGGAAATTTGTAAAAAAAATTTTTGTTTTTTGGAAAATAAAAAAAGTATATATATATATATATTATATATATATATATATATATATATATATATATATATATATATTATATATTATTATATAGATAATATAGTCATAAATATAAATATTTTTAAAATAAAAAAAAAAAAAAAAACCAAAGGTTTATAAAAAATCTAAAACCATTTTTTTTTTTGTTTTTTTTTTGGTTTATTGTTTTTTTATTACAATAATGAATCAATAGGTAAATGACTAGAATAATGAAAAATGCAATAGATTTTTATATATATATGGAAAAGTAACAAAATGATTGAAATGAAGCAAAAAAGTTAATTTGAACTTCTAAAAAATAATGTAATTAGTAGACTTATGAAAGTATATATATATATATGATTTTTTATATCTCCTCCGGTGGGCAAAGGCCAGAGGCCTACCAAATTCCACTGGAGCCGGGAAAGATCTATTTCATGGTCGATGGAGGCCGACGTGTCCTGATACACGGCGTTTGAAAGTATGCAAGTCAAAGGAAGTTGGGAAAATAGATGAAGGAGTGTATTTCCAGACTTTAACCAGAGTACTATATGTAAGATTGGCATAGCGGTTTAAGTCCTGGATCGGAAGAGTTGGACAGAGAAAGGATGAGACTGTGTAGAAAGGCGTGTCACAAGCCTTTCAATGGAAGAGGTATGGACAGGAAGTTCAAAGAGCAAATTGTTGTAATAGCGATAGTAAAAGAGAGTGACGCAACAATTCGTGGGCAGAAAGATAATAATAATATAATATATATATATATATATAATATATATATATATATATATATATATATATATATATATATATATATATATATATATATATATATATATATATATATATATATATATATATATATATATATATATATATATATATATATATATATATATATATATATATATATATATATATATATAGTATATATATATATATATATATATATATATATATATATATATATATATATATATATTATATATATATATATATATATATATATAATATATATATAATATAATATAAAAAATAATATATATATATAATTCACATTCACGGGCATTGCCCTATTTCGAGGAAGGAAAATTTTCTAATATTATATATTACCTAATTCAAGTGGGATCAAGGTCAATCAAGGTCACGTGAGTCAAATCACCCTTATTTGACCACGAGGTCAAAATCATCTAAATAAATGTTGTACCGCTATTCAAGATCTTTTAAATGGTCTTTACACGATGCTTCTAAGTGCCATAGAAGCCGAGATATTGTATTTTGACCTCGGACTACTCTCTGAAAATTGACATTTTTGACCAAAGTTTCAAAGGTCATATCTTCTGAACCGTATGAGCTAGAGACCTGCAATAAACGCCATTCATATTTTCTCAACAAGATCTGTTAGTGTGCCACTTTTTATACAAATCGAAAGGGGTCAGGGTTTTTTGTTGTTGAATTAATGACCCCATATATATATATATATATATGCACATGCAATAGTAGTAACTTTCAGACTGGAAAGTATATTTTTTGATATTTTTTGCAGATATATAAACTTAAATTGTTCTCTGTATATTAAATAGTATTATAAATTGTTTAATAAAAGTAGTTATATATTTTTCCTTACTTGAAATGGCTCTTCAATCTGCTGCTGGCAAATTAATAGCTGTAATTGGAGATGAGGTAGGATTATTTTTGTTCTTTAACTTAGATTAAAAAAAAAAAAAACTTTTTTCCTTTGGTTTGTAGTTATATTTTATTATTATTATTATTATTATTATTATTATTATTATTATTATTAGTTGGGAGTTAAAACTTTTTGTATAGTCACAGATGGGACTGTAGTTGGAGGGCTGAGAGGAGTTCACCTATTTTTGGCATAGGCTGAATGAGAGCAGGTTTCCTGCAAGAAGGGAAGGTTTGAGTAGAAAGACAGAGGAAATTGTTTACCAAAGTACAGTGCAAGCTAAAAAGCACAAGTTTTGAGAAACAGGTGGGATACCATCAGGACCGTACACCTTCTTAGTATTAAGATCAGAGAAAGTAGACATGATGTCTTTAGAAGAAGTAAATTTTAGACATGAATGAGTTAGAGGGGAAGAGTAGGAGGAGGAGGTATAGCTCCAAAATCACCTAAAGTTGAGTTAGCTGCAAAAATTTGATTGAAGAGTTTAGTTTTAGAAGTTAAACCGGCAGTTGTGCCAAAAGAAAATGATAGAGGGAAAGAGAAAGAAGCAAAGTTAGAGTTGATCTTTTTTGCAAAATGCCAGCAAGAGCATAAAGAAGAGGAACCAGAAAAATTGTTGCATTTTGGACTGAGAAATTAGTTTTTGGTGTTACAAAACATGTTTTGATTGGTTTGAGGATGAAATATAACATGCTTAGGTTTTTGAAGCTTGATGACAATGGTGATTCCTGAAGGCAGCATCTCTTTTGCAAATAGCACAAGAAGCAGAGTTTAACTAAGGTTTTTAAGGTTTAGTAGAAGGGAAAGATTATCATGCCACAGAAAATCACCTTGGTAATGCGCTCTGCACATTCTGAGAGACCTCTCCCATGGAAAAACTATAATCATTCCACAGGAAGTCAAAGAAGTATAACCCCAAGTCTGACCACCTTGTGGCACTGGAATGCCACAAACGTTTCTTCATAATATGATGGCATTTTTCTTGTGGAAGACTAAAAGAAGAAGAGGATACAGAGAGTAGGTGATCAATATAGCCTAGAGGAGGATAGAGTTTGACAGTATAAGGAGAAGGGTAGAAGTTTAAAAAAATGTCAAGAATGTTGGGTTCATCTAAAAGATGATCAGGGATATAAGTAAAGAGCTGCACAAACTGCCCAAAGTCATTTTGGATGAAGAATTGGAAGGTACTATTCACCGGCTGTACCATGATAACTAGAAGAAAGCCATTGACAGTGGTGAATACTGAAATCATCTAATATGATGATTTCTGAGGAAGAAGAGAGAATGTGTTCTATTTTGGACTTTAGATTGTTAATGGGAAAGAGAGTTTAAGCCAAAGATGGAAAATTTAGAAAACTACAAATAGAGACAGGAGAACAAACAAAATCGTTACACACATATGCACCACAATCTTCATTGGCTGAATATTGAGGATACAGGTATACCTTGGTAATCCGGTGGGTATGGTTCCAGACCACCGCCACAATGCAGGTCACTTGCTTTTTTTTCACTCACTACAACATATGAACACCTTAAAACTTGTTTACACTATCATTTATTAGTTGCGCAATAGCGCTAGGCAAAAAATAAGTTTCAATTTAAAAGTAAAATACATAATGAAGGGTAAATAAAATAAAAATAATATATTTTAGCCTTAAAAACTTTAATATCATTGAAGGAAGTTGAAGGGGATTAGTGAGACTCGTCATCTGACCCTTCAAAGAATGTAATTCTCTTGCTTGGTGGAGAGTCTAGCGTTAATGTTGATGGTTGTTGAGGCGATGATGGCTGTTGAATGATAGGATTTGAAAGTGCAGGTATTTGCGGCACTGGCTTAAAATAAGATGTCAATGACATTTGCTTCATTGAGCATCTCTTTCTCTCTCAAAGAATTTCAGTGTAGCATGTGATGTTGTTTAGCAATCTTTCACCAACTTTCGAACTTCTCTCAAAGTTATTGTCAGTAGATTCAAATCCTTTCATAACTGTATGCAGTAGGCCTACATAATGCTCTAAATCTTTTGTAGACATTTCCTTAATTTCGTTGTCATCATCGTCATCAACAGCAGATTCAGCCTCTAGAAATTACGTTGCTCATCGAGTAAAAGTAAATCTTCATCTGTTAAAGGTTCATAGTGAGATGCCAGCAATTCCGTCACATCTTCAGGAGCAACTTCAAGTTCTAACACTCTTGCCATATCTACCACCTTTGTTGTTACATTAGGCGTATCAACTGCAAAGCCTTCAAAGTCTTCCATAAGGGTTGGAATCAATTTTTTCCAAACTCCTTTGAGTGTTGATGATTTGACCTCATCCCACAAATCACGAATGTTCTTTATAGCATCTAAAATATTGAATCCTTTCCAGAAGGCCTTCAGTTTATTTTTTTGGGGCTCATTGGGATCGGCATCAGCATCACTATCAAGTGCAGTTATACCCTTTGCAAATGTTCAGCGTAAATAATACGCTTTAAAAGTCGAGATTACTCCTTGGTCCATGGGCTGCAGAATTGATGTAGTGTTAGGAGGAAGAAAAATAACTTTAATCTCCTTGTACATTTCCATTATAACTCTTAGGTGGCCAGGAGCATTATCACTAAGTAGTAGAATATTAAAGAGAATTTTTTGTTCTAAACAGTAGGCTTAAAATACTCAGTGAACCACGTCGTTAAAAGATCGGCAGTCATCCAGGCTTTCTTGTTTTCTTGATAATAAACAGGTAGGCTTACTTTTGCATAATTTTGCATAATATATACCGTATATATATATATATATATATATATATATATATATATATATATATATATATATATATATATATATATATATATATATATATATATATATATATATATATATTTTGCGAATGGTATATGAGCATTGGCTTTAATTTGCAGTCACTAGCTGCATTTGCTCCTAATAACAGAGTCAGCCCTATCCTTTCTAGCTTTGAAACCTGGCTTTTTTTTTTTTCCTCTTTAGCCATGAAAGTTCTAGCTGGTAGCTTCTTCCAGAATAGGGCCGTTTCATCAACATTGAAATTTTGTTGTTTGCTGTAGCCTCCTCCTTCAATTAATTCAGCTAGCTCAGCTGGATAACGTTCTGCAGCTTCCATATCAGAACTAGCTGCCTCACCTTGCACTTTAATATTGTGTAGCTGGCTTCTTTCTTTAAACCGCATAAACCAGCCTCTGCTTGCTTCAAACTTATCATCTTTAGCTTCGTCCCCTTTGCTAGCCTTAATTGAGTTAAATAAAGTTAGGACCTTGGATTGAATTAGGCTTTGGCTTAATGGCACGTTATGACTCGTTTGATCTTCGATCCACAGCACTAACACTTTCTCCATTTCAGCAATAACATTGTCCCGTTTTCTTATTATTTTATTGTTCACTGAAGTAGCACTTTTAATTTCTTTCAAAATCTTTTCCTTAGAGTTAGTAACTGTGCTTACTGTTTGCCGAGCTAGGCCTAGCCTAAGCTTATCTCAGCGTTCGAAATGCCTTGGTCATGTAAGTGAATCATTTATAACTTCTTTTCCAATGAAATTGACTTCCGACTCTTCTTTTCACTAGTCTTAGGGGCCATGTTGATAAGGAGAGGATTGATTGCAGCAGGATTGAGAGGAGAAGACCCGATAGAGTCTTAGCCTCCTTTCTTGCTGGTGTATCTTTATTTAAATGTTTTTTTTTCATGTTCAGTTAATATTTTTATTATATAACACAGACTACTAAAATGTGTTTCTTATTGCAGAAGTGATTTTGAAAGTTAAAACCTAATTATATATGTTTTGTATCAAATTAATCATTATAACATTATTCATAATTGCACCGTATCCTTACCAAAAACATTTCTTGAAATCTGAAAACGATAGTGAACGCAGTGTCTGAAAAACGAACCTTGTACTAACCGGAAGGTGTTTTAAGATTATTTACAGTGAAGGTAGTGTACAAATTATATAGTAATATATACATATGATAGAACACTAATGTTCCTACTGGTATAATTGTCATTAATGCATCTTTAATGTTTTAGATTTGAAAGTTATCATTGAAGTGTGACCAAACAAAATTCTATAAACCCTTATTGCAACTAGATATGCAACTTCACAAGGTACTTGTGTGTTCATAATTATATATAGGAAAAGTGGAAAGTTAATATGAAATATTAAAGTGTTAGTAATTTTTGTATGTTAATGTTCTTTTTCATTATTTTTAATTATAGGGTTTATATTGTGGACTTTTGTTTACTGATGATTGAAGTCCAGAAACTTAAAACTCACCAAACAGAGAGTGGTCTTTAAGGTGGAATTAAAATCCCCTTATTGCCGCCAACTAAGTTAAGAATTAATATATATAATACATAATTTGTAGTGTCTTTCACTAACCACTTCCTCCTTTCTCCTTCCATAGTCTTGATCTTCTCATCTTGGGAATTGCTGGGTGCGCAA
>SEYY01000266.1:30000-40108 GCA_009176605.1 Armadillidium nasatum
GGGTGGGGCTACAAATTAGTCTATGTACTTTATTCGATGACATTCGTTGGTTTTGAGATATAGCCTTCAAAAAGGTCCTTTTTTGGCCAAATTTCAAAAATTCCCAAAGTTTGAGAGGCTAAATCTCGCTTCAAACAAAGAGCATTTAAATATGCACTAAATAAATATTGTTGCCCTGCCCTCTTCTAAACAATATTCACAAATAAAAAAAAATAGTAGGTAGCGTTTTTTATAAATAATTTTTTCCTCCAGAAGGGTACGATTTTTGCAAATTTTTTTTCAATTGCTTTTATAACTTTTTTCTAGACGTGATATCAAAAACCTATTCCCACGAATGCAAGAAATTGAGGGCAAAGGTGGTATTCAGTTAAATTTTCAGCTCATGTGGACCAGTGGTTTGATCCAGTTATTAATTTTTTTCAACTTTGGGTCCAAATAAGTTTCAAACCGTTATAGACTCAAAAATATGCTCGAAATCAACTCAGAACTTCGTGAAAAAATTCACATACTTTGAAAATTTCAGCTGTCAAATAATAAAAAAAAAATTTCAAACAAAATATAAGAAAATTAAGATTTTTTTTCTTTTCTGTTTCTTTTGACCGCTCCTTTTCTGCTAGTGAATGTTCATCTTTGTGTTTTGATTTTAGATACTCCAAAAAGATTTGGTTGAAATTTTTTTTACTTGTAGCACCCGGAGGTTCTCTTCTAATTTTCTGACTGCAGATGTTAACAATTATCTATTTCGAGGATATCCTGAAACATTGTAAAGTATTCAAATACTGAAGAAGCTGATCTTTTAGCCATATTGACTGAAAGTATAAACAAAATAATAATTTTTAAATAATGCAGCTAAATGATACAAGTTTGATACATGGCAATAAAATAACAATATGTATAAATACAGGTTAAATTGATAATTTTATATCTTACATTTTTTCAAACTTTACCTTAGGGTAATTAAGTAAAAAATTTAACTTAAGTAAACCTGTTGAATCACTGTTATGAATTAGAATATTTTTTTTTTTAATTTTTGTACTTTTTTTAAACTTTAACTATACAAAACTGTAATTTTTTGATTTTTTTTTTTTGAGAAAATGCATATAATCATTAATTTAAGTTAATGTTGGCTATTCTACTCCTTCCTTACAATTAAATAAACCTTATATCTAATTTTCTTAACCTTAAATTTCAGTGCTTTTGACCTCTTTACAAATTTTAGGAAACCCCGGCCAGAACCCCGGCCCCGGCCCTGGCCAAATTCCAATCCCGGTTGGTCCCTCTATATATATATATATATATATATATATATATATATATATATATATATATATATATATATATATATATATATATATATATATATATATATATTGTTAGGAATAATGCGCAACTTTGAATATTCCAACAGACAAAAATTAAGATATTTTTTAAATGAAATGAAAAGAGAAACAATTTACTTTTCACCCACTGTTGGTTTTAAATCCACTGATGAGGAGTTGGCTCTAGGTGATCTAGTTGAGTCGCTTTCTCTACCTTTTTCGTTATCCTGGGAATAGTTAGTATCAATTTGTTGTGTCCTCTTCTCCACGAGATTATTAGTTGAATCTGCAATTAAACTCAATCAAAGAGACGATCTCCGGTTTTCTGTGAGTACAGGAGGATTGCGCAAAAGAGCAAATGACAACAAAGATATAACAAGAACTGGTTCTGTAGTTCTTGGTTTATTTTTGAGGTAGAGGAAAACACGTAGAATTTGTAAAGATTTTTACTTTGTAGATAATATAATAGAATAGAATGATGAATAATGAAAATCTTGACAACAAGGTCAGAACTTTGAGAAAGAATTTAAGAGTTGAACAAATTAGGGCTCTGGTTAAGAACTGACAGGAATGCAGAATATTTACTGAAGAGTTGTGAATCAATAAAGAAATTCCTGTGTCAGTTCCTAAAATTGAGGGACGTTATTGAAAAAGGACTCTTGAAGAAAAGTTGAGAAGATAATTTCGTTGTTGAAGTAATTCCTTCCCCGGAACCACAAAAGAAAGTAAGGAATCTCTTTTATATAAATTTACTTTATAAAAATTTTATTTTTTTCTGTATTATTTTACATAGGATTTAAAAACGAAGATTACAAAAACAACACCACTTACGTATAGTTCGATTTTGTTGGACGAATCTACACGGATCGAAAAGGGCTTCGTTTGTTGTTTTTGAAAATTTAATAATGTTTTTCAATATTACTGTTTTCTTTTTATGTTTTTGTTTGTTTTCAATTGTAAGTATATTTTTGTATATTTAAGTTAAGTAGATATCTGTAAAAGAAAATACAGAAATTTAATCCTGAACCCCAAAAGGCAATAAATACATATAAGGACTCAGCTATTTATATTGACGTGAATCATTTATATTGAAGATCATTATATCCCTTGGGGAGAAAAATTGAGGTGAAACATCTACGTTCTCTTCCTTCCATTATGGAGAATCAATATGGCAGATCTTCCATGACATCTATCTGTGAAAAATATCAGTAATAGAGATTGAGCACAGAGGCTCACACCCCCTTACCAAAGTTGGTCCTGGTATGACGAATGACCAACTTTCTTGAAGGCAAGATGGAGTGTTCAAGATAGTAGGTGTCATGGAAGTACCCAAGGGTATTAGAATGTTCTATGTAGGAATGACGAAAGTTCTTTTATAACCAGATAATATCTCACCTCTCAAAATTTACAAAAGGAAAAAATTTAATCTTGGTGATCCATAGCGGTTACCAGTTCAAAACACGATTAAACTCTTTTAGAGCAGTCTGTTTGGAGATGCCCCTTTCTTTTGCGGACTTCCAAAGTTTTGTTATATGAACTGTTGTTTAATTCTCCATAATCCTTTATTTTTGGATTTTGAGGTAGATGCGGTTAATATCGTTGGAAGAGTATTTGCTGTACAACTCTTCTTTGGTTTGGAAGTGGCTGAGGAACAATCCGTAGACAAACTCTTTTTTTAAATAGTTATCACTCCGTCACGCAGTTGTGGTGACTCAGAGGTAGTTGGAGGTTGTTCGTCCAAGCCCATGTTATGACCTGGATTGTTTTGTTCTCAGTAGTTAGAGCCATTTTCTTCCAAATGGAGCAAGTTAAAGCAAATAATTAAATTTGTTCAATTACTCCATGAGATTTAAGAAAACGAGTGAGAATTTGCCCTAGCAACAATAAGTCAGTGCCAGGGTGGCACGAGACGAATAAGTTGATGTTATAAATTTGTTGCATTTGCTCTTTCATATTTACTAGCACTCTGACTTCAGAAGTACCTCTTAACCCTGGCCATGCTGAAAAGATAATTATATATATATATGTAGTTATTTTTACAAACATATTATTACATAAAAATTTATACAAATGCAAATGTTTATATGTTTAAGACAAAACTATCTGAATATTATATAAATAATAATTTCAAAAACTTTATATTTCATGAATAATTCAGTCCTGAAAATATTAAAGTAAAGTATTTAATTTTTCTTTAATTATTTTACTACTACATATTTAATATAAATTAGAACTATCTCTATATACATAGTTTATAGTAGTAATTACGTTAAATGTTTATACAGCAATTAGAGTAGAAAATTTAGATTAGAGCTAATATCAATAACTACTAATTACTTAGTCTATTCTACACAATTTGTCAACATGCTTGTATTGTTTTGTAAACATGTATTTATAATTTATGTATATGTTATGTTGAACATGCATTTTGTGATTTTATTTTTTACATGTGTTTTATGTATTTTTATTTTGTGAATACTTTTGATATTTTATTTTTATATATCACACTATTTCACAACACTGTTTTTGACACTTTGATTTTATCACTTTAATAAGTCGCATGTAGTTAACTTAACTTTGGTGACATCGGCGGTATTCCAGTGGATGTTCTATGATGTAGTCATATTTTGGGGCATCTCCATGGGATCTCAATCGTTGTGGAGAAGACTCTTGTTTTTCTGAATCCATCCCCATGATGGTGATGTTCATTTGAGTTTCTTCCTCCATTGGCGATGCTTCTATATGTCCTTGTAGTTCCATATAATTTTCCTCAATATAGAACCCCTTCGGATCAAATCCTTCAAAAGAATCGGCCGTTTTATCATTGAATTCATCGCTGAAATTCAGTTGATAATAACTATCAGGTTCTTCCATTATAGGGGAAAGAGCCTTAGGCACAAATCCTTCAAATGAATCCTGATCTACCGAATAATCTAATGGACAAAACCCTTCAAATGATTCATTTATCGTTGAGTTGAACAGATCCTCTTCTTCCTCCTCTTCTTCTTCCGGAGGTATCGTTAGATCTGTTTGTGTAAATCTTGTAGTATTTTTGTCAGTTATGTTAGATATATTGGCTGAACTCGTTCAATTCGGAGTTAATCCGAGAATCTGTATTTGCTCTTAAAGTTTTGTCAAAAGATTCTTGTAAAACTCTAAATGAGTCAGACAAGAAGGTTGAATAATCATTATCGATCAGTCTAAATATCTCTTGTTGAGCTTCTATTTGCCGCTTCTTCAACTCCTCCAACAAGTGATGATCCTCTTCAGCAAGTTGATATGAAAAATCATCGTCGTCCTCGTCACTGTCATCCTCAGGTAAAACCATTGGAGTAGGCGCTGAGTTCGGTAATGGCTCTTCAATTGATATCTCCCCCTGTTCTTCGTTGATTTACGCATTCTCTAGTTGATGATATTGACTCTGTTGTTGTACATGTTGATTCTCTTGGTTTAGTAGTAGTTGTTGATTCTGTTGGTGTTGATTCTATAGATGTTGGCGGAAATAAGGATTTCGTAAGAGATATCTGGGAACATCAATCCATTTTCGGAGCTGTGAAAAATGAGCCTGTATGACACCTTCCCTTTCATTGATTGGGTACTTGGCTATATCGTATGCGAGTGTTGAGTCGTATACTTTAGTAATCACGTAAGGTCCCTTAAATCTAGGTTTAAACTTGTTCGTTACAAGATTTCCTTGAAACAAAGATTTATACGCGAACTTTATCACCAATGTTGAAGTGGTGAAAATTTTCAGCAGGTGACTTCCAATATTGTCGTAAACAAGGATTTCTCCTTGCACACGAATGTTGTTGTTGCACTAAGAAGTCACTGGGAGTTGACTTGATTGCTGAATGCCAAGTGTTGTTGTATTTTACAACTACTTGCGGTAGTTGCAAATCCCAATCAGTTGGGTTTTGTTGAATCATCATTCGCAAAGTCTGTAGTATGGTTCGATTTACTCGTTCCGTAACTCCATTCGTTTGTGGCCGATGACTAGATGCCAATACATGCTCAATGGCAAACGCTCCAATACTTCCTTAAAAAGTACTGAAGTAAACTCAGTTCCTTGATCAGAAAGAAGTTTCTGCGGGACCCGCGGCAAAAACGGAATAAGTTTAAACTTCATCGTTGTGCTGACGGTTTTCGCAGATTTATCTTTCATAGGTAATTACAAAGAGATACTTAGTGAAATGATCAATTGCTACAAGAGCATAAGAGTGGTTTCGAAAAGTTCGCGGTAATTGTAACAAATCAACCGCTAACAATTCGAACGGATAAGACGTTGTTATTTTCATAACAGGCGGAATAATCACCGTAGGATTATTTTTGTTAAGTTGACATGTCATACAAGACTTACAAATGTCACTAGCACATTAGCAAGTTTTGGATGCCATAGGTCCTCTCTCACCAATGCAATAAGTTTCGGTGTTCCTAAATGTCCATTCAGTAAATGTAGATCCAATACTAACCGAATTAGAAGAGGCATGGATATTACCATTCGCGGATTGTTATCATTTTGGATGAAGATTAAATCTCCAAACAAGAAAAGATGTTGTTGATATGGACGAAATATTTCTAATCCATGTTCACGAAAAGTTGTGCTTTCGTATGGATCCAATGCTTTTCTCAGTTTGCGAAGAACATTGTCCTTGAATTGTTCTTCAAGTATTACCTCTTCATCAGCGCTAAATAATTCATCAAGTTCGTCGATGGTTAATTGACAAATGTTGACGATATTTATTCTGACGCTTTTCTTTTTGCATGGTTCAAGATAGTTAAAATGTATACCGGATACATTTTGTAAGTTACAGACATCACCAGGAGTTCCATAAGTTAAAGGATTGTTGTCATTGTAGAAAACTCGTACAAGGCAATTAGATATATTAGCAAAGGCTAATATTGCTTCTGGAATTGGAAGTTGGCCAGGTAATTTCAGCAACTTCAGCTTCTTCGTAATATTCCTGCCTTTAAGTTGATACTTAGCGGGGTGTTTGATAAGTTCCTCCGCTACGGTTTCTCTAATATCCATATGGTTATCAGGTGTCCCTTCCAACCACATAGGAAAACGATTGAAATAAGGAATTTCCTCCTCCTGGCATTAAATGTACTGTATACCCTTCAGGAATGAAACCTGAAGGTTGAACTTCCTCAATGGGGACAATTTCCAGTTGATCATTGTGATCTTCTGGGAGTACCTCCACTGGAGATCTGGACAACGCATCGGCTACTACGTTATCTTTACCTTTTATGTAGCGGATGTCATAGTCATAATCAGTTAAATCACGCAATGTACGCGCGATACGTCCGTCAACTGCCGCCATGTTATTCAAGATATACCAGAGGCTCATGGTCAGTGAAAATAATGAATTTCTTCGAACACAAGGAATGGTCGTAAAGTTTTAACTGCCCATCTCAATGCTGCAAGCTCCTTTTCCGTTGTAGAATAGTTCAGTTGAGACTTGGAAAAGGTTTTTGAGATGTAAGATATGGGTCGATTTACGCCATCAATAGTTTGTGATAAGACTCCTCCTGCTCCAATTGACGAAGCATCAACGTGTAGTTCTAATGGTGGAGCTGTTGGGCTATAATCTGGAAAAGCCAACGTCGGTGGCTCCACCAACGCTGATTTTAATTTCTCAAATGCCTTCTGGCATTCTGGAGTCCAATTAACTGTTTTACCCCCGACTTGAGCCGAAAGTGGCTTACAAATTATTGAGCAATCGGGAATATGTCTTCTATAGAAATTCACCATACCCAAGAAAGACCGTAATTGTTTTATTGTTGTAGGCTGTGGAAAGTTAAGTACTCCACTCAAATTTTTATCAATCGGTTGTATCCCTTCTGGATCAATTAAGTGTCCTAAAAATTGAACACTTTCACGACATAATTTAGTCTTTCCTGGCTTCAACTTAAAACCATTTGCTTGTAACGCGCCCAACACTTTCGCAATCGAGCTCAAATGTTGGTCAAAGGTCTCTGATCGGATTATCAAATCATCGAGATATACCATTACTTCCGACCAGGGTATTCCTGCTAAGGCGAGCATCATACCTCTTTGGAAGGTTGCTGGTCCTCCTTTTACCCCGAAAGGCATCCTAAGGAACTCGTAGTGAGCCAACGGCGTTGAGAATGCCGTTTTCTCTATTGACTCTTCGGCCATCTCGATTTGATAATACCCCCTTACCAAATCTATAGTAGTAAACAATTTGGCTCCACTCATGTTATAAATGGAGTCAATCAAGTTTGGCAAGGGGAAAGGCATCCGCTTTTGTGTGCTTGTTGAGGGCACGGTAGTCAATACAAAGCCGTAGTTTACCGTCAGGCTTACGTACTGGTACTACAGGAGCAGAATATGGAGAGTAACTGGGTCTGATGATATTCCCTCTCTCCAACTCTTCACACTGTTCTTGAATTTCTTGAGCTTAAAGGTCCTTGAAACCTTCGAACATGGTACATGAATTGGGATGTTAGTGTCCAATTCAATTTCATGTTGGATGTTAGTTGCTAATCCAACGTCTTCATCATCCATACTTAAAACGTTAGGATATTGTAGAAGAAGGTTGATTAGTTGTTCTTTCTGCTCTTGATTTATGTTAATTTCGTTAATCTTGAACTCTTCAATGATCTTGTCGCGAGTCCAATAAGCGATGCTTGATTCTGTTGTGTTGAATCAAGTTGATGCCTATTTATAGAAACCTCTACGTTATTTTCTGGTAATTCTGTTGCGATTCCTAACACTTGTCCTCTTGGTATAAACCTTGAGGTGTCTTTCTTATTGCAGATAGCAATTCGAAACGGTTCTTCGCTATTAACCAATCCGGTTACGATTTCCACTTCTACTTTTTCTGGTGGTTCCACTAACATTGTCGAAGTAGGAAAGTTGGTTCCTCGACATGCCATTTCGACATCTACGATCTTGAAGTGGTTAGCGGGAATTTCCACATTCCTTGCGTTAATGACCTCCCGATAAGTTGATTTCGTTGGGTCTGTTGCTATTACCACGAAGTCATTTCCGGTTCTCTGGAAAAGTTGATACGTTGACATATCGGGTAATAAGTTATTTGCTCGTAGAAGCGTAACTCCAATGACCATGGAGTTATCCATAGCGGAATCTGGAAGTATATAAAATTCTTCCAAAGTTGAAATATATCCCGTTTCGAATCTTAATCTTAAGATTACGAACTCGTGTATAGGAATACGCGCATTTCCAACGCCTGTGACCCTTGCGACTACCGATGGATATCGTTGTATACCATTCATTAATGAAACAGCGCTTTCTTTTATTAAGTTAATCTCTGCTCCATTATCTATTAAGGAATGGAAACAAGTTCCTGGATAGTCTACTACTTCTACTGCTACCATTAAAGGTTGGGTCTCGCATTTCGAAAATTGTAGAAGTAGGGTTTCACTCTTATTCTCCTTTAAACTATCAGAGGTTAACTCTGTTACTTAATGGGGGACTCCTACAAGGAGTAGTTAACCCTTCAACCGTGACTGGCCCCTCAGTCACGGGGTCAATTAGTTTAAAGGACGCTCTTGTTGATTTCGCGCCGGCAATCCACCAGTGGTGTGTTCATTCCTCCGTTGATGACCGTCTCGAAGATCTTGAAGTTCTTCTAGCTGGTGGAGAATTACTTTCTCGTCGCGGTTTTCTGTTTTTCCATTCCGGACAATGTTTGCCCACATGACCGTATTGGTTACATACGGGACAATTCTCCGGAAACGTCGTTGTTGTTGTTGTTGTTGTTGTTGATATTGTGAACACTTGAAAGACAAGTGCCCACTCTTTTTGCAGATGGAACACTTGTTGTTGAGAATATAACAAGTGTCCTTTGAGTGCGTGGTTTTATCGCAAAAACTACACCACTGGTTGTTTTGCCGTTGCGAAGTTTTACGCGCACGATTATCTGTCTACGGTTCATTCCGACCGTCCCGAAGAGCTAGAGCTATCGCTATTTTACGACGCGTTTGTCCCTAACGAACTTTGGGACTGCGGTTTCCCGTAGATTTCTTTTGACGATTTTCCTTTCTTTTCGATGACTTTTTCTCGACTGGTGGTTGTGGAGGTGGTTGGGTATTGGAAGGATTATTCTTCCAACGTTTTACCACATCCGTCCATGAACTTTTGTTGGGGTCTCGACTCAGCCACAACCCGGGAGAATATCTATTACTTCAGGAACGGGTACTTGGTTATGTCCCTTTTAAGTCCTGAAGGTGTCTATCAGCTAGGTTTACCAGCTGATCAAAGGAAACTTTGTTCCAGACAACCACTCGTGATTTCGGAGATAACTGTGGATCTCCTTGTTAATTGCAAGTGGCAAGGCTGCAAGAAACACTTGACGTAGTGTCTCATGCTCTTTACAGTCTTCTGTTGACGTGGTGGGGTAAGCTTTCTTTGCGAGATCCAACAAACGGATAGCAAAGATCCTGACGGTTTCATTTTTTCGCATTTTGGCAGTCATGAAGTCTTGAACTGCCCGTTCCTGTCTTACCCTGTCTTCGTTATTAAACAGATCAAGCAAGTTCTGTTTAATTTCTTCATAAGACTTATCCGCCTTATGGAGTTGATGGTAGAGGGCGAGGTATGAGGACTGTAAATACGAGCCCAAGAGCCTTAACCAGTCCTGTTTCTGTGTTGGGTACAGGACGTTGCAATATTCTTCGAATTCACGGAAGAATACTTTCAAGTCTTGGTCTGTGTCAGGGTTAAATTTTGCTGGTGGCACAGCCTTGTTAGATTTAGGCTTATTAAACATTTGTGCCATCATGCAATTGCTTGGGAAACCATA